>OZ005658.1:189777178-189973178 GCA_963930645.1 Salticus scenicus
AGTTACTTTCACCTCTGTATTTCCCGCCAGTTATTTATATATACAATAAAGCACCATTTATACATCTTTCAAAGGACTGATGTTAAAGGGCATACAAATGAAAAAATATATAATCGAAATTTAAAAAATAAATGTTTGTTTATTACTTACAAACTTTGAATAAACACCATAAAATGCAATAAACTCACAACAATTGTTTCGGGTCGAAAAAGCATACGACCCTTCATCAGGCGAATAAAGTAAGCACGAGTGCAGCAGTGCTTACTTTATTCGCCTGATGAAGGGTCGTGTGCTTTTTCGACCCGAAACAATTGTTGCGAGTTTATTGCATTTTATGGTGTTTATTCAAAGTTTGTAAGTAATATTTTTTACAATGCCAGTTTTGTGGTGCTTTTCTATTAAATGTTTGTTTACTTCAAATTTAATAGCACTGAAAGAAAATTTATGTAAAAATATTAATTAATAAAGTTTTTAAAGATTTTATTTTAACTAATACTACTTTATAATTAAATTTACATTTGAAGATAATTAAATTAAAAAATGATTTATTATAAAAAGTGAGAAAAAATCAACCATTAATGCATGATTTAAATACTAATTATATATCTCAAATCTTGAGCATTGTATTACCATTCCTGGAATGCTATATGAACACATCTTCAGTATTAGTTATATATTTGCATATTTAATTAATATTACAATGTATGTTTACACAGATAGTTATTTAATTATATAAAAAACTATTTAATAGTTGTCTGACGTGCTGATTGTCTGTGAGTACTAAGAACTGTATTGTGAATTGAACCTAGTTCATTAAATGTTATTTTACTAGTGTTTTGACAAACAAAATAAATTTGAAACTTTCCATTGCAGTTCATTGTGCCTTTAAAGAAAGGTATATTAACCTTTTTGCATTCTACATTATATCGCTAAAATTAGCATTAAAATTTTTATTCAATTAGTTCATTGATTGTGAGTAATTCTGAGGTCATGATATGGGCATCACAGCTCATATACTGATCTTAACTGATATTTAGAATGGATTTTAGACCTTATTTTGAACGGAAAAATAACATAGAGAAATTTTGCAAATCTTAGAATTGGGGAAAAAGACATAACAGATATTAGGGCATATAAATAAAGAACTTTTATATTAAATTGAATTGGAATGAATCGGGATTTCACTAAAAGGACGTATAAATGTAAAAGATATATAAACGAGAGACATTTAAGCGGTGCTTTACTGTATATATAAAGATCTTGGAGAAGGTGGGTGAAAGCATCTCCCCATATTGAGAGCGTGTACAATATTATTTTGACATTTAGTGTTATTTCTTCTGTGAGATAGAAATCCATCTGTATTCATCATAAAATATAATTTTAAAAACTAATTTGTACTGCATGAATTTGTGTAAGAAAATACAGACAGTTTTTGTGATGGCCACAACATGATAGTTTAACATAGTTTTTAAAATGTTACTCGCAGTAGTAGTTAATTAAATTCATATCAAAATTTTTAGAATTAAATTTCAATGTATCATATTTATTAACCTTTTACACGCCACATTCAGATCCGAGTGTAATTTAAATTAGGTTTTTACATATTTTGCCTTCTAATGCTTTAGTTTAAAGAACTCTATCATTAAAATGTGTAAATTTTTTTTTTTTAAATATAATTTAAGATTATTATATTTAAGATTATTAATTTAAGATTATTATATTTTAATATTATTATATTTTATTTTATTTTAATAATGTAAGCTATTTTAAACATGCCAGCCCATTTTTAGAAGCATTTGCTTTTTTTTTCTAAATTAGGTGAATTTTTAAACTGTGAGGTAAAAGGGAAAATGGTAAAATAGGTCATATTTATAATTTTCTCTACATTTTCCCTTTTATGATTGAACTGTAATTTCTCTATATATTAAAAAAAAGTTTCTGTCGCTGGCGTCAATTTTTTTTGTCTGTGACAGCATCTTCTTACGGAGAGCAAAGTGCTCTGCATCATGAGAGGTATCAATGTGTTCCGACGACTTCAAGGAAGGCATTTCAGCTGCTTACAAATTTCTATCATTTTAATTAACGAAGTAATTAACTAAAAACTTCCGGTTTATAAAGGTACTCTATTTGCCACCACACAGAAAGTTTCTTTTACGACGTTGTTTCTCTGTCATGACATCATTTTCCACGGGAAAATTAAAATGTCATCCATGCTGTATGAAATAATAAAATCAATGTTAATGTTGCTGTTAAGAAAAATATTTCTATTATTAAAAATTTCTTATGCTGTTTATCAATTTCTTATATGTTCTTTTGCGAATAATGATCATGATTTTCCATTATCCATTATAGGTCAGCATTTAATTTGGTGATAATTTTGATATCTAAATCTGTATTATAACAAGTTTTTAAAAAAATTACAGAATTTATTAGTTTTTTTTTTTTTTTCTTTTTTAAGTCAGTTGTTTAGAGAGAGAGAAATGTTTTTGGAATTTTTGAAAAAATGTGGGGTACAAGTATAATGTTGGTCTACAACTGGATTTAGTGGTTTTTCTTTGGCGCCGTTTTGAACGATTACGGCATAAATAATTAAAAATAAGCTTAATTAATTTTGTACAATTATAATTACATCATTTTGAAAAACGCGTTTTGCTTTTGTTTACGCTTGGAATCCATGGTAACCATTTGCAAAAAAGGCATTTCGCCATAATCATCAAAAGAAAAATCGCCAAATGCACTTGTGGACCAACACTGTATTAGTTCCCGGGAAGCATATATATATATGCATAGTACTGATGATCTTTGTTATTTTTTCATGCAAAGAAAGGAAAGTTAATTTTAAATATTTATTTTATTAATGTTAAAAATAAGCTCAAATTATTTATGTACATTACAAAACAGACGCATTTTGAAAAATGCATTTTCATCGCATTTCGCTGTAATTACCAAAAGGAAATCACCAAATAGTGTTGTGGACCAACATGCAAGTTGTTCCAAATAGAGTCAAAATCAAACTCATTTGTAAATCTTGTAATTTCGTACTGATAATTTTTTAACATTACAGAATTAGACATTTCTGGGACACATTTCATATTTCTAATTATGGCAAAACAAAAATTCATCACCTAAAAAGTGTAGGCAACAGAAAAAAGTATAAGTATGTGGGAAAAAGTATAGGCTTTAGATTATAAGTACTAGATTTTTTTTTCTTTTCTTTTTTTCTTCCTTTTTTTTTTTAAACAAGCAATTACACCAAAAAAATCATCGCCAAATACTGACAAAAATTTAAACGTTGCCAAGGGGGTCATATATAATAAAGTTGTAAGACAAAATGGTCTAAATGTTATAAATTTCTTTCTATTCTTAAAAAAAAAAGCGTAATTTTTTTTATTTAAAAAGCAAAAAAAAAAAAAAAGTTGTATTAAATATGATTTGGTACTGATTCAGGCGTACCCAATTGAGGCAGTAGTAGAAAATTGTCCCATTTGAGGCGGTGGGTGGGAAAGCACTGGTAGCCGGTTTTGCGGTTACAACAATTGGCTCAGAAGCGCCCGTCTGGCTAGAACAGCCATCCTATTGGCTCTTTTTCCCCACTTGGCACTTTCCACAAGCCTTTGCGCATGCGCACGAAGGAGGCCTATATCTTATCTTTTTCTCTGTGCAATATATCATTTTTTAAATTTGCATTTTTTTATTATTAACCGTCTTGTTCTGACGCAGACTGCTAGAATGCCTGTAACTCGTTTTCGCAGCAATTAGTATCACGCACGTATGTTCGCTTCACTCACATGAAAGCAAAAAAAAATCACTGGACAGCCCTACTCCGCTGTGCATGAATCTGAGAACGCATGTAACTCGTTTTCGCAGCAATCAGTATCACGCATGTAAACTAACAAGGAAAATTTGTTCTCCGTAACTTTTTTGGGGAACTAAAGTAGGCCACCTCCTCGTGGTGTTCCCTGGAAACGCGGCTAAGAGCCTACTACAAATTTATCTTCATGTTTGACAATTATAGTAATAAATGCGCCAAGAAGCCAATTATAAGGATCACCGCCTCAAACGGGAATAGCCAAACCCTTTTCACCCTCACCACGTAAATTGGGAAAATTTTCATCTACCGCCTCAACTGGGAACGCCTCAATTGGTACATTACCTTAAATATTATATATTTCAATTTTACATTAAATATGGGAATTTCTATAATATTTTTCTGCTTTTGTCTTGTGTTATAGCTTCATAATCAGTGAAAAGCCTCATAGAGATATTAATAAGTGAAGCGAACTGGGGGTTGGAGAGTGAAGTGAGCAGGGGGCAGAGCCCCCTAGTCTATTTGAAAAAGTCAAGTCATCTTTCTATTATATCTGATAATTTTTTCAAGTCAGTATTCATGATATTTAATTTTTAAATGAATTTTTAATTGTTCCATTTATGGAACATTGGCGTGTAAAAGGTTAATGAAAATTGCTTAATTTATTAAAATAGCTAAATTACTTTTTGTTTTTTCCGTAGTTGGTGGAAATCCTCTATCAATACCATATTGTGTATTTGGCATATTCTGCTTAAAATATTCAGAAGCTGCTTCTAGGCTTGAGAATTTTTGCTGTAATAATTAATCCTTTGCACTCAAAGCCTTTTTCGCTCCGACAAAGCAGTAACTCGAGTACAGCTTTCTGAATTTTTGGTGAATTTCTTACCATTAATGTAAAATGATTTCATACACAATTTAATATTTAAAGTTTTTATATTTTAAGATTTTATATATCTTTATACTTCAAAAACTGACATTTGTTAAATATTAACCCTTTACGGATCAAACGCATAAAATTTTTGCGACTACTGACTGTTCATTTACATCATTCGGAAATTTTTAACTCTGCTAGAGAGCATTTCTTTTGCAACTTGTATGTTTATTTCTTAAGAATATATGAAATATTCATATTTGTACTGTTAGTGTATTATTGATATAAATATTTTGATTAGAAAGACAAAAATAGGCAGTCACAAAAATGTTAATACACATTATTGAGGTACTTACCCAGTAAGGATTAAATATTGGTAGTTGTTTATATATGCAAGAATTGCTGAATATACTCATGAAATGATATTGCCCAAATCAAACTTAAATAAACAAATATCATTATCGCTCAAATCGAATAGTAACTGAGACTCATGTTTTGAGCACGAAAACTTAAAATATATATTATTGAAACCAAAGCATTATTTTATTCAAAAATGTTTGGTTTTTACCATGATTTTATTAACTTTGATTCTTGCTTGTTTGTTTCTCCGGTAAGTAATACTATAATTAACACATTCTCTGTTGATAACAGGAGTCGTACTCTCCACCTTTCTTGAGGACACTCTAAGGAGGTATGAGAAATTTTCGAAGTAGATGTTCTTTGGCATTAGTGATGAGCACAGTCTAAGGTGGTGAGTTTCGGTTAAAACACATTTTGGATTAGCGCGTCTTTCTCAAATCGGCTCTCTATGAAAGGGGTCTCCTTGGGCATGCATGAGACTAGTATACAGTTATTTTATTTTAATACTAGCAGGCAACGCCCGCTTCGCTGGTCCCTATTTTTAAATGAATCACTATAATGAATTCTCAAAATTGCATTAATTTTTATCACGTGAAAAAAAAGAGAAACAAAATCTGAGTAGGAAAAATTTCGCACCGGGTTCTCACTGCCTTCGGAAAAAATTCCCAAAATGCTCTAACCCTTATTTGTATTATTTTCCCCCTTCGCCCCCCCCTCCTGTCTATCCTAATAATTTTACAAATTTGAAAATAATCGCAATCGATTTGTAAGTATCAAAAACCTCTATGCACCAGTTTTGAACGATATATCTCTATTTTTATTTTTTTGCCGCTCTACTCCCCCCCCCCTTCCTGCCTTCCCAATAATTTTAAAAATTCGAAAATATCCGCAATCGATTTGTAGGTATTGGAAACCTCTATGTACCAATTTTGAATGATCTAACTCTATTTTCTTTTTTTTTGCCCCTCTGCCCCCCTTTCCGGCCCTCCTAATAACTTTACACTTTCGAAAATATCCCCATTCGACTTGCAGCTTGCAGGCCTCTAAAACCTATCTGTACCAATTTTGAACGGCCTAACTGTATTTCTATTTGTTTTTTACCATAGCCCCCCCCCATTTCCCGCCCCACCTAATAATTTTAAAAATTCGAAAATATCCGCAATCGATTTGTAAGAATCGAAAACATCTATATACCAATTTTGAACGATCTAACTCTATTTTTATTTTTTTGCCCCCCCTCTCTCCCCTCCCCCTTTCCCGGCCCTCCTAATAACTTTACACTTTCGAAAATATCCCCATTCGACTTGCAGGCATCTAAAACCTATCTGTACCAATTTTGAACGGCCTAACTGTATTTCTATTTGTTTTTGCCCCATAGCACCCCCTTCCCGCCCCTCCTAATAATTTTACAAATTCGAAAATATCCGAAATCGATTTGTAGGTATCGAAAACCTCTATATATCAATTTTGAACGATCTAACTTTATTTTTATTTTTTGCCCCTCTCTCTCCCCTCCCCCCTTCCTGCCCCTCCTAATAACCTTACACAATCGAAAATATCCTCATTCGACTTGCAGGCCTCTAAAACCTATCTGTATCAATTTTGAATGCCCTGACTGTATTTCTATTTGTTTTTGCCCCTTAGCCCCCTCCCCCCCTTGCTGCCCCGCCTGGGGGCTGAATTTCTAAAATTCCAGAAATTGGTTTTTAGATATTTGCATTAGCTATATTTTAGAGCAAAAATTTCACGCATATCTATTTTTTTGTTTGAGATATATAGGATTATGCGAAATCACGTTTTACGCATGTGAAATCACGTTTTGCCCCCCCCCCCCCCCACCCCCCTTAGGGACCGAATTTTGAAAATTCCAGAAATTGGTTTTTTGACATTCGTATTAGCTATATTTTAAAGCAAATATTTTACGGATATCTGTTTTTTTGTTTGAGATATGAAGGATTTTGTGAAATCACGTTTTGCCCCCCTCCTCCCTTTGGGGGGCGAATTTTGTAAAATCGCTTCTTAGTGGATGCCTACGTCATAGAAAGAACATTGTCACAAAATTTCATGCTTCTAGGTCCAGGGGTTTGGTCTGGGCGTTGATAGATCACCCCCTCACTCACTCACTCAGGAAGTGTTCTTTTATATATATAGATAAGAATTTTTTAATAAATAAGGAATATGTATATGAAAATTTAATTTTTTTTTCTTAAGTACGTATTTTAAAGATAATTATTAATTAAAGCATATTTATTATTTAAAGCATAGGAATTTCAAAACTCTAAATCAGTGTAAGTGGACACCAGATTAATAAGAATTTAGGAACATTTTAAACTTATTATAATATAAACTAGCAAGCCAGGCTGCAGCTAGAAAAAATGTTTGGAGGGGGGGGGGGGGATTGAAGCTTTAGTACAGAATATTGAGTATTAAAAATGACATATAACTCAAAAATTTCACAAATCTTCAAAAATACCCCTCCCTTTCCTGGCTTATAGCCTTGCTACTTACATTAAAATTACCTGTGTGTATTCAAGTCAGTTTGTTTTGTCATATTGTTGTATAGAAAGGGGGGGGGGACTGAGATCAACTAAATTTTGTATACATGTGTATCATTACAAAATCTGATTCGGTATTTTTTCTGTTTGAGGACTGATATTTCACAATCTAGCAAGTTTATTTCATGGATCTGTAATAAACTGTCTAATTATGTCTAAAACATTTAACTAAAGTAGAAGCAATTACAAAAAAGTAATTAAAATTATTATAATAAATTTTTAGAATGCAACAATAATAATGTATATATTAATAGATTCAAACCAAATGAATTTACAAATTTTTATTATAATTTTTTTTAATTATTACAGGTTTCTTCTTTATGAATGTTGTAAAGGACAAGGCCATACCCAAGGGGTGGGGGGGAGGGGGGCACCTTTGAAATTCTATAGATTGTCGAAAATTATAGAGTTATTCTTTATTTTTAACACTCCTTATTATGTTCTAAAGCCTGAACCCTCCTCTGACGTTTTTTTTTCTAGCTATGGCCTTGGTGAGAGAAGTTCTTGAATGGTTTAGTCCTGAGATAGCACTATTCTTAGTTCTTGCCATGTGTGTGATTTACCAAACTGCATGACAGCTATAAAGCACAAACAGAAAAGTTTCTTTGTATATGAAACCTGATTTTGAATTTTGCTTTTGAATTATTTTATGTTTTCCAAAACCTGTTAAAGTGATGTCATGGTAAAGACAATATGTATATTTTCACATGTGTGATGTAGAAAATGAATATGAAAAAACATTGTGAAATTGGCATAATTTTAAGATTTTTTCATATCTTAAAATGATAATTATTAAAGATTACGATTTGATAAATTCTTAATAATTTATCACATCTTAGGATTTTATCAAAACTGTGGGACATGACATCATAGTTTTGAGGAAATATATATTTTCATGTGAAAATGAATGTAAAAGAATATTTTGTGAAATTGACATCATATACCAAAAAAAAAAAAAAAAAAAAAAAGTATGTGTTTCTATTTATTTTTAAATAATTGAAATTATACCTATAATAAAGAATTTACTTTTACTAATAATATCTGCATTTCACATAGTAATTGAGCTCAGTTTTGAATTTAATATACCAGGTTCAATCTGCCAGCAAGTGTTAGTTTGTATGGTCAGATTTTTTATGGGATGTGAACAGGCTGGTGGTGTTCACCAGAGGGGGGGGGAGGTTGTCATAGACAATTATGATTATGAGTTTGCTGTATTAAAAATTTTCTGATCTATGTACAGTTTAGTAGAATGAAAATTCCTTTGATGCCGATACAATATTTTTTTTTTTTTTTGCGGAGAAAGTTATATTACACTTAGCGCAAACAATCAGCGAAGATACAGAAGGATCTCCCGACAAATTAGATGTTGAAGGATTTCCATCCATAACGATACAATATGTATTAAGTTAATAATATAACTAATAATATATAATATAACTAAATAATTATATAACAAGATAACGATAATAATATAACGAAATAATATATAACAAGTGTTTTAGTCGTAATCAAAACAGTAACAAGCTGCAACTAAACTAACCGCATAAGAGAAACAAATTCACTGCGATTCGGCTCCTTCCAACTCCCAGCCCTCATTTTCTCCGTTACCACCTGCACGTATAAACTCGCCCGTTTCGTAGAGAGCCGATTTGAGAAAGACGCGCTAGTCATTTTGGGCCTTTATAATCCTTCCTTTCCCAGTATTAATGGACATTAGTAGGTCTCAGATCGACACGTTCACAGGCGTTGCGATTCCTATGAACGCAGAGCGAATAATCACAAATGATCATCAGCCCTAATCATCATCGAATCAATTCAGGTCAAGAATTGACCCTACTAATGTCAACTTTCGAGCGTATAGCAGATTTACTATTTTAAAAAGCCGCTGCAAATAGACTGGTGTGAGTAATTTAATGTTTCACTGACGTTTTAAATATTTTCTTTCTTTTTCTTTTTTTTTTTTTTTTTTTTTTTTTTTTTTTTAAATAGCTATACTCACCTGGGGAATCTGTGTATTTTTTATTCAATGAAACAATCAGTTTGTGCTTTTTTTTTTTTTAAATGTGAGTACGATAAAAAAAAAAAAAAAAAAAAAAAAAAGAAAGAAAATTTTCCATAATGAAACTTTGTAGAATGTTTGTATTAGAAACATATTTTATAAATAAAAATTCTAATTGATCTAAATATATATTTACCCCAGAGTACGTTATAATTTTGTAATTCAAATGTTCACAATGATTTTTATAACTTATTAAGACCAGAGTGCCATTATTTCACAGGAAAAAAGCGTCGTAACCATTTACGGTAGATCTAGATCACTTTGAATTTTGCATGATAAGAAATAGTCTATTACATAATCTCACGATTTACAAAGAGGGAAGCCTAAATGAAAAGTCGGATTATTAAATTAAATTCTATTTAGCAGGGAAGTTTTTTTTGTTTTTTTTTTTTAAATCAACTTTACATTAAAATGCACAAAAAAACAAACTTTGCTTTAAAATACGAAGTTGATTTTACTATATTAAGTGAAATAAAAATTCAGTTTTTTTTTTTTTTTTTTTTTTTTTTTCAGAATGAATTGAATCATTAAATGAAATACAACATTGAATTTGTGGTGGATAAATAGCTTTGACAGACAGATAGAACAGATTTTCTTTGATATCATATACTAGTTGATGGTTTCATATAATAGAACTTTTTTTGAGCTGTATGACGGAGTGATTACCGATTTCTTATGTATGTAGGTTTTTTACTTACTCTGGAAGAAGACTACGTGTTGAACTACAAATAGAAACTTGAAGGATCGAAGGTTGAGTTTATCGAATATATATACACTTTAAAAAAGAAGAAAACTAATTAGAATGAATAACTATCAACTCAGACTTCATTTAAATTAATTAAGAGTTAGAATTTAGCTTGATTATACAGAAAATCGAAGGAAAGACAATCTTTTTTAACACCACTTCAAAATAGTCTGACCACGCCTATTAAGTATTGCAAGTTAAATGGTTGAAATATTTTTTTTTTTTTTTTTTCAGTATTTGAGTATAATACAGTTTCCGAAACAGAACTTTTTATTTGTTTGATTGTTTTAGAAATGTTTATTTATATACATATTTTTTAGCGAAATCATAAGAGATGCAAGAGAGGAAATGCACTATTTCTGAAAGGTACAAAATTCTAATTGTAGAGAGTGGGGGCGTTCCACTTTCCTTCCCACTGTTGAATGTGACAGGATTTGAAGTACATTGTCATAACTTTAAAATATTTTTAATTAAATTATTAATGTTTGGTAATTTTAGCAGAATAAATTGGCGAAAATGGTCGAATCAAAACTAATAATATAAATATATGTGAGAAAATAATTGCAGTGTTTTAACTTAACATTTAAATGAATTTCAGTTTTTAATTTAATTTAATTTTTTAAATATAGTTATTAAAAGGTATTTGTATAACTAAAAAAATGCAAAGATAGTCCTAGAATAATAAATATAATATGATAAACTGTAACCACTTTAACCTTGAGACTAAAATTCATCAGATGCACAATTACAAATAAATTTTTGTATTTCAGCAAATCAAATTTGAAATAAATTTCTTTTCAAAGATATTTAAAAAATAGCAGATACATTTCTTTTCAGTCATATCCAGCTTATTTCCTTTATTGTTCTTTTTTTTTTTTTTTTTTTTTTTTTTTTTAAGAAACAAATTATTGCTTATTTACATCGTAACATAATTTTAAAATGAAATATTTGATATTGGAAGTTATTACTTCTTTGTTCCGAGTAATTATCGTTTTAGCATTTTATAAGCAGGTTACAATTAAATACTCTAAATAAATATGCAATTTTAGAAAAGAATACTGTATCATTAAATATGGATATGTGGGTGGAGCCAAAATTTGACATTTGCAGGGATGGAACACGGGCGCAGAATTCATACCACTATCAATGTAAGAAAATTTTCTACCTCTTAAATCGACGATATTATAGGTAGAGAAATTTCTTAAACACATTCCGGTATGAATTCTGCGCCCGTGTTCCATCCCTGCATTTGCATGTATGAACCTTTGAGACCTTTTCATTATGTTTTAAATGCTGGTACTAAACAGCTGTTCAGAATATGAAAACTCAGTAAGCTGCAAAGCCTTTCTTTTCAAGATGTGTGAAATTTAGAGACAATACTTTATTTATAAAAATTCATGCACATAAGTAATACTATAATTAACACATTCGCTGTTGAAAACAGGGGTCGTACTCTCCGCCTTTTCATCAGGACACTCTAAGGAGGTATGAGAAATTTTCAAAGATACTCCTCCTACTATTTTTTATATAATAGTAATTTATATGCTGCATAATCGTGACACGTTGCTATATATGTACGGCCAAAAGTATTTTTGCAAGAA
Organism: Salticus scenicus; assembly: GCA_963930645.1. Taxonomy (NCBI): domain Eukaryota; kingdom Metazoa; phylum Arthropoda; class Arachnida; order Araneae; family Salticidae; genus Salticus; species Salticus scenicus. The sequence goes on from OZ005658.1 coordinate 189,789,178, forward strand.
ATTAGTGGATGTAAAAAACGTAAGGATTTCTTGTTTGCAGGGCCCGACTTAGACTATCTGGAGCCCTGGGGCAAGCCTATTCTGGGGGCCCCTTTGCAGTGGCATAAGAGCTCTTTAGGTTGTAGAATTTCTGCATACGCCTGTAGGGGAGCCCCTTCCAGAAGGGGGGGCCCAGGGCATTTGCCCCGTATGCTCTGCCGTTAGTCAGGGCCTGCTTGTTTGTGACCGTGTCCTGAAAAATGGGTGGAGAGTATGGTCATTGTGAAAATCACAGAGTAAGTATAGAAGCTATATTTACTCTGTGGTGAAAATTGTGCTTATGCTGTTTTTATGTTTTAGAAGGCAGCTTAAAATATTGTAGATGCCGGTAAGATTTATTTATGCGTGTAACAATTTCTATTACAGACAAGTGTTTTATTGGTACAGTTATATTCATTACGGTTACAAAAAATTTTCATCATTGGAATAAGGATTATGTGATTTTAACTTCATGTTCTTTATGAAAAAAAAAAAAAAAAAAAAAATCTTCAATTATTTACAGTAACGTTTACTATTAATACTTCATAACAGGGCTCGTAGGTCTATATTTGCCAGAAGCACTGTTTTCATATAGAAAATATTTCATATTTCCACGATTAAGAGGAAAATTTCCATGCAAAAAATGTTTGTTTTGGAAAATAGAGGTCTTAAAAGCCTTTTATCAATCGTACACCATATATTCTATAAGTAGCTATACATTTAATCATTTCCTATGATTTTCAATGGAAAATATATCATTTAAAATATTTTAAGTAAAGTTTAGTACAGAATGATACACTGGATGAAAACATTTTAACCCTTTGCGGCGCAAGATAATTCGGATCATTTAAATTATACTTCCACAGGAATTAATGAACTAAATTAAACTAAAAGACCTTTTAAATTTTAAGGTTAAAAAACCCGCCTTTTCTAATATGTTAAAAACGGAAGTTTTTTCTAAAAAATTTCTGGGATGAATTTTTGCAGTTGGGAAGTGAAATTAGGTGGTTTAAATAACTAGCATCTAGCCTGCGACGAGCAACTAGCACACTTTCCTGCAGATTCTGCGTCATATGCCGGCGCTGATTTCTGTTAATGTTTATTTTCAAGATTCGCTGTTGTTTTTTTGCCTCACTTCCTGTTTATGTTTTCTGCTATGCATATAGCAAAACGGCCCTTTTCAGGGCCAACAGTTTCTTTTTCAACCGTTGACAATCTGAACCGGAGCAATGGATAACGATTTTTAAACGAAATGGAACTGGAATATAATTCTCGAATCACTAATTTTTGATAAAATCTAATAATTCTGGACAGATACAATAACAAACTTTCAGCTTTATATGTTTTAAATAAAAATGTTTGCACATTCACTTAGTAATACAATAAATGGTGACAAAGCAAAATTGCTATCTGAAAGAATTACTGTGATCTGTCGTACTAGCAGTGAAAAATATTTATATGAAGATACTTAAGAAAAAAATTATACTTTAGGATTATGTAATGGAATATTACAATTCAGAGTATAATTTTTAATTAAGTATAATTAATTATAGAATTTTTATTAATATTTTAAATAATATTACAAGTTTTATAGCTTTTTCCGAACTAAACTTGCTGCAAAATTTTAATCGTACAACCCCATAAAAAGACAGCATACTCTCACTATTAGAATTATTTCAACATTTTTCAGTATTCAAATATTAAAATTTTTAATGTCTTCTTGATTTTATAAACATTCTAGCACTTTTGCACTTTAATAAATTAATTCACAAGCCTTCAATGGAGGGAACATTTTGCATGAAATTTGTAAATCAAAAATAATAAATTGTTTAAAAAAAAAAAACTGCCTGGGTATATTCTAAGGCTGCTTTTTTTTATTTGGTAATTCAAAATCAGGATATCTCGCTTTTGGATTTAGTATATAGATAAGAAAATGGGCTGTTATAAATTTTAATTACCATGTCATAGCATATGTCTGGTTTTTAAAGATCACTTAGTTCAGTTTTGAAAAAAAAAACTAAAAAAATGAGAGCAACGTTTTCAGTTATACAATTTTTACCTTACATTAATTTCTCTGAAATAAATTATCTTCCCATTATTCTTATTATTATTACTGCAAACTTTTCCGCTTATTGCATAAGAAATAGTTTTTCTATTCTAATTTAGCCCCCCCCCCCTCCCCTTAAATAATAGTATGGCAAGTTTTAAACAGGATTGCCACGCTACCTGGAAAAGTCAGGGAATTCGAAAATTGACTATAAAAGTCAGGGAATATGAATATTTTATCCAGAATCTGGAAAAGTCAGGGAATTTCATAAGATAATTATGATAAAATAAACAATTTTTCTGCCAATGTAGGGTCAATGTAGGTAAGAAATTTCTTATCTCGCTTATAAGCAACAGATGCTATCACTATACGCAACTTTTATCATACATAACTTTTGTTTTTCCAAGTGTTACCATAATGATTTTGCCCTCGACACAGCCCATGCCCAATATATAGTTAGATTGGAATTTTTTTAGAATATTTCGGGAAAAGGCAGGGAATATCATTCTCCTGTTTGAGTGACAACCCTGTTTAAAAAATCTAATTTTAATATTTTGTCTTTATCATAAAATATTGCCTGTAATTTTTGAATTTTTCCCAGGGAGGAGCACTAAACAAACTTGCCATTAATAATATACAAAGTGAAAAAATACCCCCCCTCCCCCTTTGCTCCTCATTATGTGTGCTTGACAGAAAACATTCTATGTTTAGAAAATGTCCTTGTTGATTTCAAATGCTCCAGGTAAAATCATATGTTAAAAGTTTTGAATAAGATATTTATTCTATTACAAAATGTCTCATATTCTGCGATGTATAAATTACTTAATTGAAATGTAATTTCTTATAAATAATAACTATATTTTCCCTATGGCTAATCTAAATGCTACTTGTTTTCTACTGATTGTGCATCATGGCGATTCGAGTGTTAACTAGATAATCAATTTTCAAATTGAAAATAATTCAGTGGTGTGGCCGTTATAAAAATTTTATTAAAAAAAAAAAAAAAAAAAAAAAAAAAAAAGATTTTTCAAGATTAAAAAAATTTATTCTGAAACCTTAAACAGATATAATAACAATGTTTTTATAATCATTTTTTATTGTTAAGGAGAATAAATACTGTAATTCTTGTTGAAATCTAAAATGGTCAGGATGAATAATTAGTTTATTTAACATGGAACGATCCAAAAATCATTCCATTAAAAAAAAAAAAAAGATGTTGATGTTTTAATTTTTTTTTTTTTTTTTTTTTTAATATCATAACTATTATAATATCATTACAATACTTCCTTATACTTTGCATAAGGAGTAAAAAGGATAACAATGAGATCAGGAGTTATAGTAAAAAGCTTATTGCAACTATTAAAAAATAATGGAATTTTTGCAGTAATCCATTGTATTCCACTCTATAAATTTTAAAATGTGTAGCTAATGATATAATAAAAGACATTTTTGAAACTTAAAAAAAAAAAAAAAAAAATGCCGACTTAGTATAAATATGTAAGCTAAAAAAAATAAATAAAAAATAAATAACAAGTATAGGTAAGCTGCGTGTTAAAATAAACCCAATGAAATTCTCTTTAAAATGAGGTCTCAAAACGCGCTCAATGTCTGATAGAACTTGGGAATTTAAGTCTACACGAGCCAAACAATAATGTTATAATAATAATTTTTTTTTTTTTAATTAAAAAGTTAATTACACGAATACCCAACGAGATATAAAAATTATAACTTTATAATTATTTTATAACGTTAATGAGAATGATTCCCAGAATTCCTGTAGAAATCTTAGAAGGTTGAAAATTTAAAATCTTGTTTGATATAGAGCATTTCCTCGTGACGTCTGGTGGTTGGCAAAAAAGCGCGCTCGACTTTCCCGCGCCCCGCCCACCATTGATTTTCCGTTGGTAATCCGCCATCGCTATGCTTTTCCCAAGCCTTTTTGCCAACCACTCATAAAAGTTGAGATGTTTGTTTACAAACAAGGAACTGCCCTATAGAAAATAATTCAAATAGTTATATTGACCATCAGATGGCAGCACTACCAAAGAAGGTCTTGGATGAAAATGGGAAATAAACTCATCGAATAAACATAAATAAAATTCAGCACCGACATACGACGCATGAGCGAAATCTGAAGGAAAGTGTGAGAGTTGCTCGTCGCGAGCTAGGCGCTAGTGTTTAAATATATACCACCGCCCCTGAAAGGGTTAAGCCGCTTCGTGTAAAAATTAAAAAACGTTCAACGCACACTATATAGTTTTTAAAATGTTTATAAAAATGAAATAAAAACAATAAATAAATAAAAAACATAAAATAATAAAATAATACGCAAGCGAAGTGTGACGTCACTGACCGTCCGTGCATGCAAGAAAATGATTTCCTATGTTAATCGCCCATTGGATTTTTTGTAAAAAATTATTAAAAATCGAGGAAAATGATTTCCCGATTTTAATCCCCATATTTGGATGTGTATATATGTATTAGTTAGCATGTGCATCTGTTAGATTGAGTTATTTTGCTGTCAAATTGACAAAATTTTTATTTTAAATTTCAAAACTCTGTTGTCCTTGGCGTTTTTGTATTTGGAGATCAAAAACGTAATACGAAAATATACATGCCAGATGTATATTTTCGTAATATGTATCGTACTAAATATTGTTTCATATTATTCATTACTCTCTTAATATAAGTTGTTAAAATAACCATGGTTTTTGGAAGGAATTAAATTATGTTCGCCAAATAATTTGGCAATATTTTTTTTTTTTTTTCTGCCAAGGATGACCGATATCAAATCTGTTCCGCTGCAACATATTAGTATCTTATATCAGATACTTTATTTAGACATTTGAAAAGAAATTTGACTTCAAATTACGATAGAATATTTATCATTTTCCTTTTAATTAGTTCATTAGTTGGATATTTATTGTGTAAATATCATCCTTTGAAATGAAATGTTTGTGTTTTCAATCGAATATGGAAGTTTGCCATTTTTATTTTTTTTTCTAGAGTTCTGAAATAAAAAATTCAAATTTTGTCAATTTTACAACAAAAACAACTTAATCTAACGCATGCACATGATAACTAATACATATCTGTACCTAAATATGGGGATTAAAATCGGGAAGTAATTTTCTTCGATTTTTAATAATTTTTTACAAAATATCCAAAGCGCGCTAGTTGATAAAATAAAATACATATTTTCTTTTAAACATGTCATTAATTTTCATTTTCAATTCCTACTATTAGTTCACACTCTCCCTATATATAACTTGTACAAATCTTGCAATCGATTTTTAACTATTTTCTCAACTAGCTAGAAATTTGAAACTTTCAGGATTGCTCAGAACACGGTGAAAATACATTTTTTATATACTTTTAGCCAACTGTTTCCGGTTCCTGCTGCCTTCGGCAGCATTACTAGTACAAAGCTTGCAATCGATTTTTAACTAACTTCCCTACTAGCTAGGCATTTGAAACTTTCAGGATAGCTCAGAACACGGTGACAATACATTTTTTAAACACTTTTAGTCAATTGTTTAAGGTCCCTACTGCCTTTGGTAGCGTTTATATGATTCAACAGAAAATTTATTTAACTAACTTCCCAACTAGCTAGACATTTGAAATTTTCAGAATAGTTCAGAACACAGCGAAAATGCATTTTTTAAAATACTTTTAGCCAACTGTTTAGGGTTCCTGCTGCCTTCGGCAGCGTTACTAGTACAAAGCTTACAATCGATTTTTAATTAACTTCCCGACTAGCAAGGCATTTAAAAATTGCAGGATAGCTCAGAACACGGTGACAATACATTTTTAAAATACTTTTAGAAAATTTTTTCAGGTCCCTACTGCCTTCGGCAGTGTTTATATGATTCAACAGAAAATTTATGTAACTAACTTCCCGAGTAGCTAAACATTTGAAACTTTCTGAATAGTTCAGAATACGGTGAAAATTCATTATTAAAATACTTTTAACCAACTGTTTCGGGTCCCTGCTGCCTTCGACAGCGTTACCAGTACAAAACTTGCAATCGATTTTTAACTAACTTCCCGGCTAGCTAGCTAGCCACGTGAAACTTTTATAATAGCTCAAAACACGATAACAATGAATTTTTTTTAATACTTTTAGCCAATTTTTCCGGGTTTCTGCTGCCTTCGGTAGCGTTTATATGATTCAACAGAAAATTTTAAAACATGGTATATAAAAAGTTCTTTTTTTCTTGTAATTATTCTTATTATATCACTAAACTGAGTCCACGAGCTTAAATATTGTCCATTGTAGTGTCGCATCGATTAATCGTATCGGACTTCAAGTTTCGGTTTAAGTTTGTCAAAACTGTATGACAAAGATAGAATTTTTCGAACAATGACAACACTGTTGCTATTTTGTTTGTGATCCAAAAAATGTACGAAATATTGTATTTTATCGTTGTTAATTGAGTGTAAATAGTAAATTATCAATTCTAAAGGAGTCAGAGAAGCGTCATCTTTATTTATTGAAACAACACCTCGTTTCTTCAGGTGACCTGCGTTGAATATGTGAGACGACGAGAAGAACAAAGAAAACGAAACTGCAACAAATGCTGCAGTCGCTAGAGTTAGCGTCAAAGTTCCTACTTTCTGGAAGCCGGATCCGAAGATATGGTTCCTCCAATTGGAAGCTCAGTTTCGAAATTCGAACATAACTGCTGATCAAACTAAATATGATTATGTTATAAGTTCCATTGAACAGGATATTTTGTTGCAAGTATCCGATATACTGCTTACTCCACCTCAAAATGATAAATACCAGGCTATAAGGGGCAGACTAATTTCCTTATATGCTGACTCAGAAATTACTGAGCGAACTTGAACTAGGAGATAAAAAGCCGTCACAGTTGCTTTGCGAAATGCGCAATTTGGCCGGTGACAAAGTGACAGACACTTTTCTGAAAACATTGTGGCTCCAACACTTACCAGTTAATATGCGTGGCATTATAACTGTCAGTGGAGAGGATTTACCAAAATGGGCTACTATTGCCGATAAGATATAGGAATTAAATCCCATTACTCCTCAAATAGCCGCAACTTCGTCCTTAACCGTGAGCACTGGGCTGATACAGAGCCTGCAAAAACAGGTTAGTGAACTCAGTTTGCAAGTTTCCGCTCTATCCAAACAACGGCGTAGCAATTTTCGCTATCGCTCTAAATCAAGAGGCAGGAGTCCCAGCGGTAGTAGGCATGATATTTGCTACTACCATAGAAAATTTGGGGACAAATCTTTCAAATGCAAAAACCATGCAACTACCCATCAACAGCACAGACAAGCAGCTCGGAAAACTGACTCCCCGTCTCTCACTGACGATGGAGGGACAAGGGGTAGAGCTGAGTCGTCTTTTCATCAGCGACAAAGAATCAGCCACCCAGTTTTTAATTGACACCGGGGCGGAACTGTCGGTGTTCCTCCCTTACCTGCTGATAAAAGAAACGTCTCGAAATTAGAATTGTTTGCTGCAAACGGCACAAAGATCAAAACATATAGCCAAAAGCTATTCAAGCTCGATTTTGGACTCCGAAGATCATTCAGTTGGCCTTTTGTAATCGCAGAAGTGAATAGACTCATAATAGGTATGGATTTTCTTGCCAATTTTAACCTTTTGGTGAATTCTAAGAACCATAAGTTAATTGATGGCATTACCTTGTTAACTATTAATGGAATCCCTTGCTTTCAAAATAATAATAATATCCCAATTTTAAATGCTGTTAACGATCCATACAAAAATATTATCAATGATTTTCCGGATTTGCTAGAACTGAGTGGAATTAACAATAAAATTAAAAATCATAACATCGAACACTACATCGAAACCAGAGGCCCACCCGTTACCGCCAAAGTCAGAAGGCTATCGGTCGACAAACTTAAGGCTGCTAAAAAGGAGTTTGAATTCATGCTCCAAATGGGTTTATGCAGACCATCTATGAGTAATTGGTCAAGTGCACTACATATAGCTATGAGGAAAACGGATGACTGGCGACCTTGAGGTGACTATCGAGCGTTAAACAACGTCACGATTCCTGATAGATATCCTCTTCCTTTTTTAACAGACTGTAGTTCTATTTTAGCAGGAACAACAATTTTCTCTTACATTGATCTCATTAGAGCATATGAACAAATCCCAGTTCGTAAGGAAGATATACCGAAAACCGCAATTCTCACGCCTTTCGGCTTATTCGAGTTTCCATACATAACATTTGGTCTTCGTAACGCAGCTCAAACTTTCCAACGTTTCATGAACACTGTACTGAATGGGCTAGAGTTCGTATTTTGTTATTTGGATGATATACTGATAGCCTCTACTGACGAAGAAACTCCTCGGCAACACGTACGAGTAGTACTTTCGAGGTTAAATGAATATGCACTGTGCATTAATGCGGCAAAATGTAAATTTGGTCGAACTAAATTTGCATTCTTGGGATACGAAGTATCGGCTGAAGGTCTTAACCCCTTAACGCGCGGTGTCCTCGCCACGAGGACGCTAAACTTAAGATCCAGCTGCAAAAATTCATCCCGGAAATATTTTAGCAAAAATTCACGTTTATAACAAATCAGAAAAGGCCGGTTTTTGAAACCTTAAAATTTAAAATTTCTTTTAGTTTAATTTAGTTCATGAATTCCGGTGGCAGTATAATTTAAATGTTACAAATTGTCTTGCACCGCAAAGGGTTAAACCACTTCCAACGAAAGTCGATGCAATCAATAATTACCCAGAACCAAAGTCATTCACTAGTTTAAGACGATTTTTAGGTAGGGTAAATTTTTATTACAGATTCATACCAAATTGTGCCAAATTGCAACAACCTTTAACAACACTGCTTTCAAGCGTCAAAAAGAACTGCAGAAAACCAATATTCTGGACGGAAGAAGCAAGAAATGCTTTCCATGCTTTAAAGGATGCACTCAGTCATGCTTCCATTTTGACTCACCCATCAGAAAAGGCCGAAATAACATTGACAACTGATGCTTCAGGCACTGCTATTGGAGCGGTCGTACACCAAGTGGTGAACAATGCAAAACGACCCTTGAGTTTCTTTTCACGCTCTTTGACACCAACACAAAGAAAGTATAGTGCCAACGATAGAGAGCTATTAGCCATCTATACAGCAGTGAAACATTTCAAATACATCTTAGAAGGACGACCTTTTACAATATATACAGACCACAAGTCAATCACATTTGCCTTCCAACAAGATTTGGAAAACGCCTCACCTCGGCAAGCTAGACAACTGTCATACATTGGCCAGTTCACAACAGATATCCGGTACATCCAAGGAGATGAAAATACCGTTGCTGATGCACTCTCTCGTATTGAAACCATCTCTGTGCCACCTGTAATAGACTTGCAAACTATCGCAAAATCTCAAGCAGATGAAGAGTTAGAAATACTGAGAAGTAATCCAAACTTGAAAATTTTACAGATCCCTATACCGGACAGCGACAAGAAAGTCTATTGTGATACTTCTACGAACTATAATCGTCCATACATACCTGCAGAATTTCGACGAAAAATATTTTTATCCATCCATAATTTGTCTCATCCTGGAATAAGATTCACAACCAAATTGATCACAAAACGTTTCATATGGCCCAATATGAATAAAGACTGCGAGCTATGGACTAGAGCATGTTTACCATGTCAACGATCCAAAGTTCATAGGCACACTCAGTCAACTTTGGGAGAATTCAAAGTACCTCCCCACAGATTCCAGCATTTAAATATAGATTTGGTTTGTCCGTTACCGATTTGCAAAGGATTCAGATACCTTCTCACCATCGTCGATCGTTACACTCGATGGATTGAAGCAGTACCTTTAGAAGATCAGTCCGCTGAATGAATCGCTAAAGCTTTGATGTCCACCTGGTTTTCTCGCTTCGGAATCCCGAATCGAATAACATCTGACCACGGCAGGCAATTTGATAGCCAACTCTTTCAAGCCTTAGGAAAATATCTCGGTTTTCATACGAATACCACAACTGCGTATCACCCACAAGCTAATGCCAACACAGGACTTTAAAAGCTAGCCTAAAATGCCACCTGCTAGAAGCAAAATCATGGCTGGAAGCATTGCCTTTTGTTCTCTTAGGTATAAGATCTGCTATCAAGGAAGACTTAGGATGCTCATCCGCAGAACTTGTATACGGAACCACCTTGGCGTTACCAGGAGAATTCTTTTCAACAATACCTCCTATGAAACAATCGGAATTTTCCCAAATCCTCCGGAAAATAATACAAGATCTGAAGCCACGACCTACAACAACCCATGGAAACAGAACAGTCTTTGTTTCTAAACAACTGTGCAACTGTTCTCATGTATTTCTATACAACAACGTCAATAGTTCTTCACTACAGCCTGTCTATCTTGAACCATATCCTGTAAAGGCGAGAAAGGATAAATATTTCGATATCGAAACCCAGGAAAAAGTCAAACGAGTTTCCATCGACAGAGTGAAACCGTGTTTTCTGTTAAAAGAAACATATATTCTTTTTCGAGAGCTACATCTCACGAAAAATGAGCATAATGAAACGCCTGTACTCAAGACTACGGAAGAAAGTCCAGCGACTCAACAGGAAAGCAAGACAACCAAAATTGGCAGACATGTGAAATTTCCCAGTCACTTAAAAGACTATCTTTTGTAATCGTTTTCACTGGGAAGGGGGTGTGTAGTGTCGCATCGGTTCACAGCAGGTTCACAGCATGCTTTTATAAGACCTCAACTTTCATAAAGTTATTTATATATACTATAAAGCACCATTTATACATCTTTCAAGGGACTGATGTTAAAGAACGTACAAATGAAAAAACGTATAATCGAAATTTAAAAAAATGAATGTTTGTTTACTTCAATTTTAATAGCACTGGAAGAAAATTTATGTAAAAATATTAATTAATAAAGTTTTTAAAGATTTTAACTAATACTTACTTTATAATAAAATTTACATTTGAAGATAATTAAATTAAAAAAAGATTTATTATAAAAAGTGAGAAAAAAATCAACCCATTAATGCATGATTTGAATACTAATTATATATCTCGAATCCTGAGCATTGTATTACCATTCCTGGAATACTATATGAACACATCTTCAGTATTAATTATATATTTTGCGTATATAATTAATATTACAATGTATGTTTACACAGATAGTTATTTAATTATATAAAAAAATATTTAATAGTTGTCCGACATGCTGATTGTCTGTGAGTACTAAGTACTGTATTGTGAATTGAACCTAGTTCATTAAATGTTATTTTACTAGTGTTTTGACAAACAAAATAAGTTTGAAACTTACCATTGCAGTTCATTGTGCCTTTAAAGAAAGGTATATTAACCTTTTCGCATTCTACATTATATCGCTAAAATTAGCATTAAAATTTTTATTCAATTAGTTCATTGATTGTGAGTAATTCTGAGGTCATGATATGGGCATCACAGCTCATATACTGTTCTTAACTGATATTTAGAATGGATTTTAGACCTTATTTTGAACGGAAAAATAACATAGAGAAATTTTGCAAATCTTAGAATTGGGGAAAAAGACCTATAACAGATATTAGGGCATATAAATGAAAAACTTTTATATTAAATTGAATTGGAATGAATCGGGATTTCACTAAAAGAACGTATAAATGTAAAAGATATATTAACGAGAGACGTTTAAATGGTGCTTTTACTGTATATATAAAGATCTTGGAGAGGGTGGGTGAAAGCATTTCCTCATATCGAGAGTGTGTAAAATAAGATTATTTTGACATTTAGTGTTATTTCTTCTCTGAGGTAGAAATCGTCTGTATTCATCATGAAATATAATTTTAAAAACTAATTTGTACTGCATGAATTTGTCTAAGAAAATACAGACAATTTTTGTGATGGTCACAACATAATAGTTTAACATAGTTTTAAAAGTGTTACTCGCAGTAGTATTTAATTAAATTCATGTCAAAAATTTTAGAATTAAATTTCAATGTATCATATTTATTAACCTTTTACACGCCACATTTAGATCCGGGTGTAATTTAAATTAGGTTTTTACATATTTTGCCTTCTAATGCTTTAATTTAAAGAACTCTATCATTAAAATGTGTAAAATAATTTTTAAAATATAATTTAAGATTATTATATTGAATATTATTATATTTATCATTATTAATTTAATGTTATTATCTATATAAATAAAGAGAAGTGTCTGTGTGTGTATCTGTCTGCACTCTGGTGCTCACACTACTAATCGCAGAGCCTCCAAATTTGGCGTATAGGTACCTGGGACCGTGCAAGTGTGCACCTCATCGAGATTTTTTCAAATTTCGAATTTGAATTTTTTAAATTAATATTTTTTCGATTTTAAATATTGGCTTCAATGTTTCATTTTTCAGAAATTTCTTTTGTTTCAAAAGTCTTAGCAACGGTTTATCTTAGCAACGGCTATTAAACTATTTATTTACTTAAATTCATTTGAGGAAGAAATTATTTTTTTTATATTTATTGAAATTAAATAGTTATACACACACAGTAGAAAAAATTAAACATTTTAGATTTTGGCATATAGGTACCTGGGACTCTGCAGGTGTTCACCTCATCGAGATGTTTTCGAATTTCAAATTTGAATTTTTTAAATTAATGTTTTTCTGATTTTAAATATTGGCTTCTTTGTTTTATTTTTCATAGATTTATTCTTTTGCTTCAATCGTCTGCATATCTTAGCAACGGTTATTACGCAACTTATTTTTATTTAATACATTCATTTGAAGGCGAATTTTTTTTTTTTTTTTTTTCTTAATTTGTTATATTTATTGAAAATAAAATCGTAATGCAGTAGAAAAAATTAAGTAAAATTAGTTCTAAATTAAAAAACGAATTATAGTAGAACAACTTCCTATTTTTCATTAATTATTTCCTTTAAAAGAAAAAAAAAAATTATTCATTATTTTTTATTTATTTATTTATTTTTTTTTTTTTTTTGCAGTATTTATCGGGAAAAATGGTTGTATATACATAGTAAAAAGGATTAAAATTTATTTGTTTATATATATATATATATTGATTAATCTACTTTTTATTTTATTTTATTTTATTACATTTGTCGGAATCAAATCGTAATATAGTGTAAATAGCATGGGCTATAAAATACATGGTTCAAAACTAAAATATTTAATAGATGCTGAGATACAGTCATCTTTAAAATCGTTGTTCTTAAATAGTAGCAGATCCCCCTGTCGTCGATAAATATCCAGATTGAAGTGCCCGGGAAAGATCTTTCTGCAGGCATGGGAAACCTAGACCTGAGGCAGTGCGGGCAGGAAAAGAGCTGCCATAGACAGCGGGTACCCAAAGCAAGGTTTGAAGCAATTTCAGTTTCTTTTTTTTTAAGTTTTTTTCTATAACGTGGTGTAAAAAAATAAATATTAATTCAATTCTTTCGAAAATTCATTGGAATATAGTGACCAGCGAAGCGGGCGTAGCCTGCTAGTATTTTAATATTATTATACAGTTCTTACCGCTTATTAAAATTGCATTCATTCTGAGTCAAAGTGATTTTATTAAGCGGCTGATTTTTATATCCGGCGAATGTTCCTGAACTTAAGGAAAAGGTATTACTTCCTTGAATTTGGAAAGAAACTTCAAAAGGTAACGAATAATAGAATTAGTAAACAATATTAATTAATTTTTAATAGATAATTATTTTATTGTTTCTTCGATATAAATAAATTAAACGCATTCTAAGTTCCCATGCACGTTCGTTTGAGGAAAATCATCATTACTTTACTAAAAGTTCACGTTGTTCTTATAAATTTAAAATCTTTTCGTTTAAACCTCAAGAATTATAGTAATTTTAAAATAAGAACTAGAAATTGCCTTTTAAAAATTAGAAAAAAAAAATATCATTTCAAATCAAATTTGTAACTTATTACTATGTTTTGAAGAATGCGTTCCTTGAAATTTGTTAGGGAGATAAGTGATGGAGCGTGTTTAATTTGTAACTATGATGCAATGTAAAAACTTCGACAATGAACGATAACGGAGGAATTGTTGTGCTTTAATTTCTTTTCTTATTAAAAAAAAAAAAAAAAAAAAAAAAAAAATCACAATGTAAATAAATAATAATAATAATAAAAATTAGTGTGCATAAATGATATTTTTGGCTGCTGAGGAGATATTTTTGAGTTTATTAACCGGCGATGCTGATTTTACTAAGCGGCGGCTTTAAAAGTAATGTGTATTGATTTGATTCCGGTCCCAGCAATTTGATCAGATTAAGCGGCTGATTTTATTAAGCGGCGGTTACTGTATTTTATTTTATTTTAATAATGTAAGCTATTTTAACCCGTTAGTAGTCGCTAGTTGGTCGATTTGCCGCCCATCCTTCATTATTGAGAGATTTTTTTATTCAATAGCCACCAAAAATTTTTAGAAGTGCCATTTGTTATACATAAAACACGAATAAAATCGAAGAAACGTTGATCACATCACTTCTTAAAGTTATTGGTGAGAGTTAAATAAAAAGTGCTTAATCTGTAATAGGTGGCGCTGTCTATAGCGACTGCTAACGGGTTAAACATGCCAGCTTATTTAAAAGCGGAGGTGCCCGGGTTCGATTCCCGGCTCTGGTATTTTTCTCATAGTTGGTAATAAATAAAAATATCAACCTTTACACTCCAATTTGATTTAAATATTCACGGTTGATGAATTCATGAATAAAAATTTCTAAATTGAAATTTCGTGGTCTATGGAGTTGTGCTACGATTATTATTATCTCACCTGATATATCTGCGTTTGCAGACTCGGTGACTTTGCCAACGAATATTATGCGAGAAGTGCCTAGCTGGTTGTCAGCCAGGGTAGCTCAGTGGTAGAGCATCCGCGCGTTAAGCGGAGGTGTCCGGGTTCGATTCCCGGCTCTGGTATTTTTCACATAGTTGGTAATAAATAAAAATATCAACCTTTACACTCCAATTTGATTTAAATAAATATTCACGGTTTATGAATTCATGAATAAAAATTTCTAAAATTCATGCCAGCTTATTTTTTGAAGCATTTGCTTATTTTTCTAAATTACGTGAATTTTTAAAATGTGGGGTAAAAGGGAAAATGGTAAAATAGGTCATATGTGACAAAATGTGAGTAAAATAGTAAAATCCGTTACAGTTCAGCTTTTATTTTGAGAGGAACTGAAATTCTGTTCATTCTAACTCTCGTAACTTTTTGAATTTACATGATATTTGTTTGGAGTTTTCATATAAGTTGCTCAATACTTTTGGCTATTAAATTATTTAAATGAAATTTTTAAAAAGCTTGCAGATGCATAGTTAAAAAATATTTAGTAAAAATGCTCATATTTTGTGAGATATTTAACAATTTTGCATTCTAATTGCAGTATACTGTGTTTAATCTAGTATGCCAAATTTCCTAAAAATGGCTTTGCCATTGTGTTTAATACCCTACGTGTTATAATTAAAATAGTGGCATTTTTTTTTTTTTTATTTTTTTTTAAAGAAATCTTTATATCTCCATGAATATAAGTAGTAGCCTCATAAAATTTTATACAGGTAATTAGAAGAACTCTCATAATCACATACTACAGTCACAAACACATTTCAAGCATTACTTTTTACAGGGTAATCCAAAACATTTTGATTTTTGTTTAGTTTTTTACTGGTCCCCTTTTCCTCTTCAAGACAAAACTTTTGCTGAAATATATGAAGTGTAACATGTTCCCAAAGTTTCAAGATAATTCTGCAAGAGTTTTACTAGATATTTGACAAAATGTCTAAATTCAGAAGTGTCCAAATACTTATTGGTAGATAGTGTATAGTGGTTTTAAGAATAAAGAAAAATATATGGAATGTAGAAGCCCTGTATAAATAAATTATAAGGAGGAAAATAATATTATATAATCACATTTCAGTAATTAGCATTACAGGATTCACATTCACATGGCCCTTGAGATTGCTTTTTTCCACTAAATTTTTATTGCAATTTTAATGATAGAATCTGTAAATAAACTAAGCCTTTAAATTTTAAAAGAATTTTACAGTTAAAAAATGATGGTGGAAGAGTCCTTAAAAGAGGCAGACTTGTGAGAACACTGTCTTATTGAATAAGCTGTGAATAACCCTAAGTTTTGTAAAAAAAAAAAAAAAAAAAAAAAAAAAACTTATATCTATATCTATCTATCTATCTATATATATATATATATATATATATACATATATAAATAATAGATATCGCAATAAAATTTAATCTTAAAATTTAGCAATTAATAGAACTAAAACAATACCAGCACACTAAAATATAGAACTGAATTTAACGTAGAGGAAAGAATGACTCAAAAAGTTGCGATATAGATTAAGAACCAATGAGTTACGATAGTAACTTAAAATACTTACGCCGACCTGAATTATAATAAAAAAGGACCATTAAACTTATGAGAGAGAAAACAAATAATAAATCACAGAATTAATTGGATATAAATGCTTAAAATTAGAAGCATACTTATCAACGGGCGCATACTTCATAAAGCTATGAAAGCTGCAACGATTTCGTAAAACGATATTGCTAATCATAGCAATTTATATCATTTCACGCCCAGATCGAAGCAGCAAGAACCATAAAAAATGAGAAATAAGTGAAATATTAAATTAAAACAAAGATTAAATAAAGATTAATTAAAATCTTAATGGAAACCAAAGTGATAACATGAAAGAAGCAGAGTAACCACATTTATAACAGTTAATACAAACTTGAGAAAATGATGATGCCAAAACCTAAATTGAAGTAAAATAAAATCTCGAGAGATATCGATTAATCGAATATACTTCAGAGCATTTTCATTAAAGATAAAATACACAGAGTAAATATTAAATGATAATGTTAAAATAGATTTTAAAGTTAATTAAAATTAAAACTAGTAGAGTTAAATTAAATCGTACCAAAAACATTAATAATTAAATCGTATAAGTTAAGGACTGAAGAATGAAGGCATAAGACATCAGAGTGCAAGCGCCATCTTTCGGTTAGCTATAAAAACAATAAGTCAGTTAAATTATTTCAGAAGAAGAAGCCAATGCAATAAGGAGTGTAATTAAGATATATTGACTGAAAGATTAAGATAATTTAGAAGTATTGACTGCAAGATTAAGATAATTTTTAGCACCGATTAAGTAATAAGAAGAATTGAACTTATATGATTAACCTAAAATTAAGTAATCTTGAAGTCAAAGTATTAAAAGTTAAGTTTTAAGAAGACTCAATTACAAGCAATAATGCCAAAGAGCACACATATAACACATATAAGGATAAGCATTATAAGGCAGTCATCAATAATTAAAATTATAATTTAAAAGATTTTTTTTTTTTTATAATATAAGATCTTATTTTTGTTATGCAAATAGATGGATTGTTCAAACTTAACAAGGGAAGCCTCAAGTAGCCAGATGCACATAATTAAATTTAATGATAAAAGATTTCAAAATTCATAGTATCAACCAGAAAAATAAGAATGTAACTTACAGTAATCCCCCCCACTTTTTTTTTTTTTTTTTTTTTTTTTATAAATTTTATTCAGCATCAAACCCTCCCAACCAACCAGCCAAACAACACCACCCTTCCTCCTTAATCAAACATCTGCCCACCCATCCACCAGTTTTTTTTTTTTAATTTTTAATTAAACCTTAGTAGTTTTTTCTTTTTTTTTTTTTGTGTTAGACAGAGACACTTTATGATAAACAAGTGAATAAATAATTTTTTTTTGGGATAACCCATTTTTGTAGCAACATTAATTATGTGAGAGATATTTTTGTTTTTAAACGTATCTGAACAAAGATTATGTATACGAAAGAGGTGATTGAGAATAATATTTCTGTAAACAGAGATATGAAGACAAGAAGTAAAGTGTGTAAATAATTTTACTTTGAAACTGAAATCTTGTCTTTTGTCATACAGATCAGTATAAATTTTACTACCATCAAGTTTAAGTTTTAAATCTAAGAAACTTATAGAGTTATTGTTGAGAAGATTATGAGTTAAGGTAAGGTGAGAAGGATATTCAAATTTAAATAAATTAGGGGAAAAATTATTGACATAAAAATTATAATGTCATCAATGTATCGGTAAAAATAGACATTTTCAATACATAATCCCTGTTCATAATGGTAAAGGTATAAGTCAGCTAACAAACTCGAGCTACATCCTCCTTGTGGAATACCGACCTTTTGAATATAGATCTTATTACAGTTTCTAATACCAGTACTGGCACCCAAAATTTCCCAACGAGGAGAGGAGATACCACATCCCCGACAGGGGGGCACAATATATAGAGCATTTATTATTCAACTATTTAGTACGGAGCTGCTTCATGCTATTTCAATGTTTCCATGGCAAATTCACATTGAAATGTTGTTAATAATATTATTATTTTTGTCATTTCATTTGTTAATTCTCCCTGCGGTTTTGGGGATCACCGTGGCATTTTCCTAGTGTACCATTTACTTACTATATTATATATATTATTATGCTATTTTTTTCTTCCATAGAATTAAATATGTACAAGGTGCATTTAAGAAAGTTTTTAAGAACATTTTATCTTTGTATTCATTTATCACAGCTGAAATGAATGAAATACTACAGTGAAAGTTCCCTAAGACGGTAATCTATCGTGCATTAGAAAATTGATCCTTCTGAGAGGTGACCATTTAATAGAGATTGCTAAAAATGTCTTAATTTAGGTGACAAATTCTATAAATTAAATGGTTTTAAATATTCTAATTAGCATTATTTATCATATAAAGCGTTTGAATAATCATTAATATTAGTTTTTTTGAATTCTGATTTCGTTTTTCTTGATTTTATTTTTACATACTAAAAAAATTATTCAGCTTAGCATAATTTCTCAGTAGAAAGAGGTCTCTAGTAATCTATACATTGCCACTTAAATTTCCTGAAAAGAAATACTGATTTTAGCCTTTAATTTTTAATCTTACTTAAGTTTAATATTTTTATTTTGCCATATTAAAAAATAACATTACATATTTAGAAGACATCAAGTTAAAACTTTTTAGCTGAATAAATGGTATAGTACAAAATTTCTTTTCCAAAAATTTGAATAATTAAAATATATAATAACGTTTTTAATAATTACAACATTAAATATTATTTTTTAAATTTAAAAAAGGACCATATAGTGATCAAAGAAGAAGGGACGAAAGTTGTATAATTCGTAAATACCAAATTCCTAATTTCTTCAATCAACTTTTCCAGAATTATAGAAGAAATCTATCAATGGTAGGTCATTGATAAAATATTTTAAGCTATCTCCAATATCGTTTAAAATAAATAGTAAATTATATATACCGATTAAGGAAAAATGCAGAACTAGATGTTTTATAATAGTCCCCCAGAAAAAAGGCTTTATATAATTCAGTGCTAATGAACAGTTTCTAATTAACGTAAGATACTCATCCATATACGTGCATACAGGTGCATCAGGAAAAATCTCAGAAATCTGTAAGGTCGAT
The DNA here is from genome assembly GCA_963930645.1 of Salticus scenicus. NCBI lineage: Eukaryota > Metazoa > Arthropoda > Arachnida > Araneae > Salticidae > Salticus > Salticus scenicus. Next base: position 189,808,786 of record OZ005658.1, read on the forward strand.
CAGAGAAAAACTGGCAGTGAATAATAAAATGTTACACATTTTCATCATTCTAGAACTTGTCGTTTTTAAGTTGTATAAGATACACCAAATTATTCATAAACAGGGATTATTATTACTTCCATTACCCTACTACCGTAGGTAATGGAAGTATTGTATTCGGTCTGAAAATTCGATATCGGGTTTTCACCTGATTTACACGTTTTAAGGTCCCCTGAGTCCAAAAAAGTGGTTTTTGTCAATTGGTCAGTGTGTATGTATGTGTGTATGTGTGTGTGTATGTATGTGGAGAATCTTCTGGCTATTATAGCTCAGAAACTAATAAAGATAGAGCTACGAAACTTTAGAATTCAAATACGTCTGGCGTACAGATGAAATTTCCAAATTTTGGTGAAAATTGAAGAACCGGAAGTGGGACATCGGAAACCGGAAGTTGGACCGTAAGTCCGTATCTCAAAAACGGCTCTAACGATTTTCTTCAAACTTGCTATATAAACACTCTATTAGATGTCCTTTCGAATGATATAGTTGGTTAGTTCAAGAAAAATGATAGGCGTCCTGTATAAATAGCTCAATTTCAGGCCTCCCAAGGGCGTTCCTTTAAAAACGGTTGTACGGATTTTTTTCAAACTCGCCATTTTAACTCCATTTTAAATATGCTTTTGTATGTAATTATTGTTTTCCTGTGAATAATTGAGTTTAACCGGAAATGGGACATTGGAAACCGGAAGTGGAACCGTAAGTCCGTATCTCAAAAACGGCTCTAACGATTTTCTTCAAATTTGCTATATAAACACTCTATCAGATATCCTTTCGAATGATATAGTTGGTTAGTTCATGAAAATTGATAGGCGTCCTGTATAAATAGCTCAATTTCAGGCCTCGCAAAGGCGTTCCTTTAAAAACGGTTGAACGGATTTTTTTCAAACTCGCCATTTTAACTCACTTTGAAATATGCTTTTGTATGTAATTATTGTTTTCCGGTCAATAATTGATTTTTTGTGAAAGTTGGTATCTCAAAAACGGCTCTAACGATTTTCTTTTTTGGTCACTTTTATGTTTTCTGATCACATTATCTCTCAAAAATGCATATAATACATGTAATAGCGGGTAATGGAAGTCGTGTGGTTGTTTCACACCAGATTTTTTTTCATTTACAGCGCAAAAGGATTTAAAGAGATTCTTTGAAAAAAAAAAATAATAATAAATAAATAAATAAATAAATTGCAATTCTTCAAATTTGTTAAAGCGGGGGAAAAAATGCTGCTAAAAGGAGAAAAATTGAAAATATAGTTTTCCACCAAACAGATCTTAGGTATATGACTGACGGGGTGGCATGGATTCCCGTTGGTGCCACCCCTGGCCAGTACAATCAATAACAACAGATTATATTTAAAACAAATTATTTATGGCTATCTTGTATCATCAAAAGAGCAAAATGATCTCTAACTGTAGCAAATGTTAGTATATAAATTCCATGGAAGTTATATTTCACTGAATATAGCAAATGAAAATTTTTTAATAAAACTGTTTTTTAAAATATATTGCTGATTGAACTTCCTATTTTCTGTTTTACTTTATAAAAATACCTTAAAAACATCCTTTCATAAGACTCAGCAAATTAATTTCAGGTGCAATCACACCCATCATCAGTGCTAAGTGCAATGCAGTGATGCCAGATGGTCGAAAATTATTTCCCCAAACAGGTCTTCAAATTTTCCCAAATCAGGGGTTTTTTTCGAAAAAATCCCCACCTTCATTTCTACTAAAAAGGGAAAATAAAATTTTTTTCAAAAAAAAAAAAAAAAAAAAAATTATCAAGCAGATTTAAGTGGATTTAAGCCCAGATTTTTCCCCAAATGAACGCAATTTTTGAAAAAAATCCCCAAATAACAATAAAGCTATTGAAAATCCCTGGTCGTAGGGATAAATCATTATGATTGCCAACATTAAAGGAATGTTGAACTTCCCAGTTTTGTCCCCAAAAATTTTAGAATTCCCCAAAAAAGTCCCCACAATCATTTGGTCCCCAAAATTGTCCCCAGAAGCTTCAAAAATCCCCAATCTGGCATCACTGGTGCAATGATACGTCGTTCTCAGTTGAAACATCATCTTTTTGGCGCTGTAGCTCCATGATCTCACTTCACACTCACTTTCCAGGGCGGTTTATTTCTTGCAGTAGTTGTTGCCATTCAGGTGGAATTGCGTAGTGGTCTCGGTCGTTGACGGTTTGAGCGTTAGATATTATTTCGATGGCCTCTCTTTTTAGTGCATAGTTATAATTTGGGGCTATTTTATTAATATTAATTGAATCAATGTTAATTGGGTTATTGTTGTGAGTGGAGGAGAAAGCAGTAGAGGATTTTCCATATTTTAGATCGGCTCTGTGTTCTTTTTCGTGTTCATTAATTCGGCGTTTCGTCATACCTATGTAGCAAGCTTTTTTCCCATTGATGTGTTCAAAATCTATTTTATATATACCTGCAGTGAAAGTTTGGGGGATGATATCTTTTTCGTTACGGATATATTGAAAAATATTTTTGTTTGGTTTGATTGGTATATTTATGTTAAGGTTTTTAGCTTCGTTTCTTATTTTTATGCTAGCGCCGCTACAGAAGGCCGCTACCTTAAAAACATGTTTTTAAGGTATTTTTATAAAGTAAAACATAAAATATAATCCTTTTTTAGAAATAATTTAACTTCCTATTTTCTTCTAATCAACAAATGTCTATACAGAAACAAAGAGATAATTTTGATACATAATTTTAGAAATACATATTATGTATGTTTATGCACATGCGCAGTAATTGAGCAGTGGACATCAATAGAAGTTTTGCAAACAAGACGTTAGATATCACACCCATCACAAATTCTTTGGCTTGCACCTTCTACTAATACGCATGCCCGGGGACTACTCCTCTCCTCAAGTGCTAAGCGAGAAGGAAGATCTCAGAAATTCAGGTGCAGCCGTGCTTCCCTCTATTAACGATTATTTTAAACAAACATTTTTAGAGAATTTTTTTGATTTTTTTTTCTTTTTAAAATAATAAAAATTTCAGAATCGGTGTTATTTTACTTCAAAGTCAACTTCCATCAATTAAAATAATGTAGGATTTAGAAACAGATTAAAATAAATTTTTGAAAGTGTAGGAGGTCTTCATTAACTAGTATGTTGTGGCCACCACATGACTTTCTTCTATATTTTCCTATAGAAATTCACTCAGTAAAAATAATATACTAAAATTATTATTTAAAAATAAATTATCTTTCATGGTCATGATAATGCAGATGATTTCCATATTAGAGAAGTAGTATAACACTAAATATAAGAAAAAAGCCAATTTTATTCTCAATATTACATAAAAAAAAAAAATATATATATTATTATTTTTTTTTAATGAAAAAAATCGATAACTTTATTTTAAATTATCACAGATCAGTTGTTCAACCATTCGTTTTAAAGGTATTAGCGAGCTCTTTTGAAAGATACCCATCATAAAAATTTACTCCCCTCGAGTGGGGGGAAGGGGAGGGCGAGGCTCCTACATACACAATTTTTTTCCCCAGTTGGCTATCACTGTTACAAATAATTCTTTTACATTTCATAATGATTATTACAAAATAACTCTCTTTATGCACATTTATACAAAATTTTGTCCTATACCACCATGTTAAAAATTTAGAAAAAGCGGGATGGCAACACAACCTGTAAGACAATTTTTACCAAAAGTTGATAGGCACTAATTTATGTCAAGGTGTAACTACATGCCAATTTGTATGAAATTCTGTACTGTAGTTCCTGAGATACAGTTGCTTCAAGATTTTGTCACACACACACACACAAACAGACATTTTGTAAAAATGGTCAAATCGTGTTCTACAGCTCTCAAAACGTGTAAATCCATCAAAAACCCGAGGTCGAAAATGTTTACGAATCCAAAATTTTCATCTATTGAATATAGAAGAAAGTAAAAATATTAATGGATTATGAAAAGTTTTTTTTTTTTTTTTTTTTTTTTTTTTTCAGGAATTTTACTTTAACAATATTTTTAAAAATTTTAATTTGTACTTTTATTTATTTTGTATAAAATTTCTCGACAGATATTTTTATCATTATTTCATGATACATTTTTAAAATAACAGATATGAGATATAATGATTCCATAATCATGTTTATTAGCGTTTTGTGATTTTCTGTATATTGATTTTTCACATCAAATGCTTCGTATGAAAGACTCAAACTGATACAAATTAAATGGAAAATTGATTTTACATTAAATTATATACATGTTCCTAGCCTTCATGTAATACTGCTTATTACTATTTCCAGTTAATTTACAACAGTAAGAAAAAATAAGTAAAATATTTTAGTTTTTAATTCCATTACATTATCATCAATAAATTTTAAAGAAAATAAATTCAAAATAATGTAACTTATATAATAAACTATATATCTATTTATATAATTTGTAAGAGAAGTAACGATTCCGGTTCATACTCATCTATATAGCAAGTTGCGACCTAATTTTCATACGTTAGTTAATTTTAAAAAATCTAATTGTCCGATCGATAAGCTGTTTAGTTCGACGGATTCAGAAAAAATGCCCCTTTCATTTGCTACCTTATTTGTAACAAAGTTTTCATGAGATGTTTTTTAATTAATTGAAATGTGAAAATAATAAATACAAAATTGGACATTTAAATTTATAATTGTTGCCAAAAAAAAAAAAAAAAAAAAAAATTGCTCATGCACATGAAAAAAATTAAAACACGAAAAGGGAGTAAAAAAACAACCATAACCTTTTTTAAAATACTTCAATTTCAGACTTTTTTATTTTTTATTTTATTTTTTATTTTTATTTAAATAGTAGGTTTTTGGCACGGATGAATCGCGCTTGGCATGAAAGTTAATTCATTGATAACCCTGGGTAATATTTAAAATTTTTTATGCTGAAATAGATCAGACATTTTTCGTCAAGGTCTCTACTTTTGTGAAAGCCAAAAAAATATAAATAAATTATGAAATATTGAAAAACAGAAAAGAAAGAAACAGAAAAAATAATCGCGTAAATTATGTATTTTTTGTCTAAAATGGCAATAAAAATTCAAAAGTCAACAAGGGGAGCTATATTAAGGCTGTACTATGATCAGATTTACATATTTAATTAATTAATTATTTATTTTTCTATGTACCAACTACTATTAACTAACTCAACTACTATTATAACCACAAAAAAATTGCCTCATGCGATAGATGTAGCCGATCATAGTATATTGTTATATTATATTTGGCATGAAATTGTTGTCATTTTATAGTTGATCGAATAAATCAAATAAATATAGAAAATAACACGAAAGAAAATATTATGTACACCACATATAGTGTTGTTCATATGTAACTGGAATTCAAATATAAAATTGCTACTTCAATTGTTTCAATACTGTCCGTTTCAAAACTGTCATCTGATAAGTACCCAAATGGAAGCCCACTGGTAAGCTATTGTTACAGGCAATAGGGACAAGCACCCGAGAGTCTGCGAATGAGTGGGTCGCTGCCGAAGGCAGCAGAGTCAAAAAGCGGGCTTTTGAACAATTTCATGATTTTTTAAATTTATTTTTTAATAAAGCGATATAGAAAAGAGTTTCCATTAAATTAGTGACCAGCGAAGCAGGGAAAGTCTTCGTTGATTCACTACCTTAATTGATTTCATATTCCGTCATTTTTGACGGGGTTATATACTAGTATTATATATTATTCATGGCACAGAAAATTACAATTTTTCCTGACAAATATTTGCAATAGTCCCATCAATACTAAATGAGAATTTTATTGGGTTTAAAAAAGTGCTTAAAAGTAGGCGTCTAAAAAATTGAGCAAATGAAAGTTAATCTTTATCACCAATTAAAACATTAAGAGGATCAACTTATGTTTCTAAGTTGCCATCGGTATGCAAATTTAATTAATATCAGTATTAAATTGATACAACATACCTATATAGTCGTAAAAACATTTTTTTTTTTTTTTAGGTTTTCAAGTCATATTTATGCCTTCCACTGTTAAATAATAATAATAATAACAATATTAAAAGTAAAATAAAAAGGAAAGATTAATTAACTTCTAGGTATAAGTTTAATATATTCTAATTATTATACATTATAGTTTATGGCTGCAACAAAGACTTTTCTTTATTTTTATATGAAAAAGAATACATAAATAAAGCAAAGAGTTTCTCGGCGGAACACATCCGAGCGGACCACGCGTATTTTTGTATTGGTGTAGATTTAACTACTTTGGTGATGAAAGTCAGCCATTTTTTCTAGTAAAAAAATGATGAATGATGAATTTTTTAAAAAGCCACTGCATAGATATTATACATTTTAAAAGAGCTCTAAAAACTGTTCATATTTTGTGGGGACACTACATACATCCAGTTATTATAGTTAAAGATATTACGTTGCAAAGATTCACAACGCAATATCATTCAATTGCTTTTGATGAAGGGCGGCCATTTTTTTTTTTGTAAAAACTGATGAATTTTTTAAAAAGACACTGCATAGATATTATACATTTTAAAAGAGCTCTAAAAACTGTTCATATTTTGTGGGGACACTATATACATCCAGATCAAATAATTAGATCTACAGATATTACGTTGCAAAGTTTCACAATGTGATATCATTCGATTGCTTTTATCTTAAAATTAGAGTCTAATATTAAACAAAAAAACAGTCTAATATTAAAGAATAATTAATAACTTTTTAAAAATTATCTGTTTTCAAGTTCTAAGAGCTGCAATTTTTAAATTAAAGCATACTTATTTCCCATACATAATCCATTAAGTTTGAAAACAATTATTGGTTCCTTCTTGAGAACCATTCACATAAGATCATACAGCATTGTTGCAAAACGAGTGCAAAACGGAAGATATATTTAATTTAATTTAATTTGTAATATGTTATTTTGAGCTTTTGACCTTAAAAGGAACTTTTAATTATGTTACAAAGCCCAAAATTTATATATATGTAATTTAAATGTATTTCCATTCAGTATTTAATTTCAGAAATTATTTATAAAGTAATATAAAAAATAGTGATCCAGTTATTTCAAAATTCATTTAAATATAGTGACTAGTAAGTAATATTATAATCAAATGATAAATATTTGAAATTTATTCAAATCAGTAGAGGTGTGTGTGTGTGGGGGGGGGGGAGTTATCAAAGGGGATCAAACTCCTTAACTATGTAGGGGGTTTGGATTGAAGATTGAATTAAAATTCAAGTCTTTTTTTTTTTTTTTTTTTTTTTTTTATACACTCTCTTACTTGATTAAAACATATATCTATACTTTAACATACTTGCCAACCCACTAATTAATATTCTGTAGTATTGTTAGCCCCGCCTTCTTTTTTAACACCAGTATATTTTTAGAGTATTTTTCTTCTTATTTAATCGCAATTCACTTTAGAGAATATTACTTAAAAATTTATTGGTGTGAAAAAAAGGGCGGGACTAACAACACTATTGAATATTAATTTGGATATTGGCAAGTATGCTTTCATATTGACACATCCTTTCTTTCTTTTTTTTTTTTTTACATTATGACATTTTATTTTATGAAAATAATACACTTCTAATAAATAAATAAATAAATAAAAATTAGAAAATAAATTAATAAATAAAATATTTTAAAGTGTTTTCTTCTCCCTCTTTAAAATTGTTGAACAATAAATTAAATTATTAAACTATTTGTTTACATAAAATTTTCAGTGCATACTTTCCAACCATCTCATTATGAACCGTATAATTTTTAGTACCCACCTTTTTTTTCACACCAGTCATTTTAATTTTATTCTTATTTAATCGTAACAATAGTTGGAAAGAATTACTCTAAGAATAAAGTGGTGTGAAAAAAGGGGCGTTAACAATTGTACGGTTATTAATGAGATGGTTGGCAAGTATGTCAGTGTTTTATGAAGTCCAAGTCTTAAATAATTTTTAAATGTGTTATAGTGTTGCTTATAAAAACTATAATAATTAGAATAAATCACACTTCACACCCATTCCTAAATGTAAATTAATGCTTTCTGTTCATTTATTTATTTATTTAACAGTAGAAGGCATAAATACATACTTACTAACCATCTCATTAATAACCGTGCAATTGTTAACGCTCCCTGAAAAAACGCCCCTTTCCTCACACCACTATATTTTTAGAGTTATTCTCTCGGAATGTTGTTATGATTAAATAAGACTAAAATTACACTAGCAGGGATGGAACACGGGCGCAGAATTCATACCACTATCAATGTAAGAAAATTTTCTACTTCTTAAATCAGCGATATTATAGGTACAGAAATTTCTTCAACGGATTCCGGTATGAATTCTGCGCCCGTGTTCCATCCCTGCACTAGTCGACGAAATTTGGGGGGGGGGGCAGTGCAACAGAAATGAAATTAACTATTTCAACTAAATCTGTAGTGCAGAATTAAAAAATAATAGTGAAAAATCTGTAACACGTACAGTTTTTTTGTTACGATTATTTAATCTGTACTGGAAGCAATGTAAAAAAAGTCTTTCGAAGACATGCATTATTACTATCAATATTATTAATTTAGCATGGAATATTGTTAATATGGAGATAATATACATATTGTAGACTAAGTAGAACGTAAAAACATGGAAAATACACTAAATGATTGGATTGTTATTATTTATTATTTTACAACCAAAATACAAAAAATAGGTTTTTTTATGTCTTGTGTTAAATGTCTACCTTGTGATTTTAATATGAATAGTTCACAAATACAGCAAAACTTATCGGGTATGGTTTTACAAGTTTTACACTGAAAATTTGCCATTTTGAACATGAAACTTTAACTATAAAACAGCACAATCAACACTTAACAAAGAATATATGTTAACTAGAATACAAAAAAAAAAAAAAAAAAAACAGATAAGGTACAAATACAGGGTTGCCAAACAGGGGTTGTCAGCAGAGAGGATGGCCAGGAGGCAGGGTTGATAGCACGAAAGGTTACCATGTGTGATACAGTCGACAGCAAAAGTACCTGAGCACTAACAATAATCCCTGCCAAAAAAAGTACCCTTAATACTGCTTTGTTAAATAAATTCTTGTCGAGTCACGTTCTTAGTCAGTCCAAGGACATAATTCGACAAGGATTTATTTAACAAAATTGTATTAAATGTACTTTTTTGATATCGGAATTACTGGCTAGTGTCCGGATACTTTTGCTGTCACCTGTATTGAAAAAATCATAAAAAAAAAATAGTGAAATTTGCCATTTAATAATTGTTCCGAGATTATTGCGGTGTTTATTCAAAGTTTTGCAAGTAATAATTTAAAACGCCAGTTCTGTGGTGCTTTCTTGGTATCTATGTCATGAGTAGTAGGTGCAAGTGCACGTCAGCAGTGCATTATTAGTTAAGCGCGGTATAAGGTGGTCGGTTTTGGTTAAAACACGTTTTGAACTTTTATGATGCTTCCTTTAATAGCGTTAATGGACATTAGTAGGTCTCAAATCAACACGTTCATAGGCGTTGCGATTCCTATGAACGAAGAGCGAATAATCACAAATGATCATCAGCTCTAATCATCATCGATTCAATTCAGGTCAAGAATTGACCCTACTAATGTCAAATTACGAGCGTATAGCAAATTTACTATTTTAAAAAGCCACTGCAAATAGACTGGTGTGAAATAACTTAATGTTTCATTGTCATTTTAAATATTTATTTCTTTTTTTTTTAAATAGCTATACTTATCTGGGGAATCTGTGTATTTTTAATTTAATAAAACAATCAGTTTGTGCTTTTTTTTTTTTTTTTTTTTTTTTTTTTTAAGTGAGTACGATAAAAAAAATAAGAAAATTTTCCATAATGAAACTTTGTAAAATGTTTGTATCAGAAACATATTTTATAAACAAAAATTCTAATTGTATCTAAATATATATTTACCCCAGAGTTCGTTATAATTTTGTAATTGAAATTTTCCCAATGATTTTTATAACTTATTAAGACCAGAGTACCATTTTTTTCACAGGAAAAAAGGGTCGTAACCATTTACGGTAGATCTAGATCACTTTGAATTTTAATCACTTTTTGATAACTTAGAATAGATAAGAAATAGTCTATTACATAATCTCAGGATTTACAAAGAGGGAAGCCTAAATCAAAAGTCGGATTCGAGTATTAAATTAAATTCTATTTGGCTGGGAAGTTTTTTTAAAATCAACTTTACATTAAAATGCACAAAAAACATTAAAAAAAAAAAAAAAAAACTTTGCTTTAAAACTACTCTAACAAAAAAAAAAAAAAAAAAATGGAACAAACATGGTTGCCATTACTCTGGGCTGCCAGCGGGACCTGTGATACTGTGAAAATGATAAAAAATCCTGAAAATTGCCATTTTCTGATACTCTAACAGAAAAATGTGACGTGGTGGGACATTTTTATTTGTAGATATTTAAATAAAAATTGGAATTAATAATAAAAATAATAATCTGACCATTGTTACCGAACCATTAAGGCAAGTGTTATTGGTGTGGAAAAAAAGACGTGTACTAAAAATTGCACGGTTCATAATATAATATATAATATGTACAACTAAATATAATATATGTCTAAATATAATATGTATAGCTGAATATATAGAATTTAAAATAATTCTGATTTACTTTCTTTAAAATTTACTGATGCAGGGATGGAACACGGGCGCAGAATTCATACCACTATTAATGTAAGAAAATTTTCTACATCTTAAATCAACGATATTATAGGTAGAGAAATTTCTTCAACAGATTCCGGTGTGAATCCTGCGCCCGTGTTCCATCCCTGCTGATGAAATGCTTAATTTATAACTATTTATTTAATTTTGGGAGGCATGAATATAACAAGAAAATATATAAAATAATATAAATAAACAGTTTTTGTTAAAATATTTCTATTTACAACTGAAATACCATCTTCTTATTATAATTTTTAATAAATTAATTCGAAATAGTAATAAGCAATATTATATGAAGGATAGGAAAATATACATAGTTTAATTTAAAACGAATTTTCTACATAATTTGTGTCAATTTCAAATTTTCATACAAAGTATTTGATGTGAAAAATGAATATAAAGGGAAAAAAAAAACTCTAATAAATATGACTTTGGAATTATTATATCGCATACACTTCTGTTATTTTAAAAATGTATCTTGAAATAATGATAAATGTATCGGTATAAAAATTTTACACAAAATAAATAATATACAAATTAAACTATTTAAAAATATTGTTAAAGTAAAAAAAAAAAAAAAAAAAAAAAAAAAAAAAATCCTGAAAAAAACTTTTGAAAATCCATTAATATTTTTATTAATGAAGATCTCCTACACTTTTGAAGTTTTAAATATTTATTTTAAACTGTTTCTAAATCCTACATTTTGTTAATTGATGGAAGTTGACTTAGTAAAATAACTCCGATTCTGAGATTTTTTATATATATATATATTAAAAAAAAAAAAAAAAAAAAAAAAATGTTTTAAAAGCCAGGGAAAAAAAAAACTAGTATGTTGTGGCCACCACAAGACTTTCTTCTATATTTTCCTATACATATTCAATCAGTAACAATATTTAAAAAAAAAAAAATTTTTTTTCCTTTTTTTTTTTTTTTTTTTTTTTTTTTGTGAAAATTAATACATATTCAATCACTAACAATATTAAAAAAAAAAAAAAAAAAAAAAAAAAAATAGAATTTTTTTCTAAGGTTTTTTTTTTTTTTTTTGGTTAAAAGTAAAAAAATCGATAACTGTGTTTTAAATTATCACAGATTTATAGTTCAACCATTCGTTTTAAAGGTATTGACGAGACCTTTCGAATGATACCCATATTCAAAATTTACCCCCCCCCCGGGGGGGTACTTCCCCCCCAGGGGGGGAAGCGATGCCCCCCCATGCACAATTTTTTTTTCCTAGTTAACTACTACTATCATCAATAATTCAAATTCATTTTACAATCAAAAGTTTAAAATAACTCTCATTATGCCCATTTATACGGAATTTTGTCCTATGCTGCCATGTTAAAAATTTGCATAAAATGCGATTACAGCGCCACCTGTTGAGCTATTGATCCCTAAATCTAATGGGCACCAGTTCATGTCAGGGTGCAACTAAATACTAAGTTTGGTTAAATTTCATTCATATGTTCGTGAGATACAGCGTCCACAAAAAAATGATACAGACACACAGACAGACAGACAGACAGACACACAGACAGACAGACAGACAGACACACAGACAGACATTTTCTAAAAACTATCAATTCGTGTTCAGGACATCCCAAAACGTGTAGATCCGTCAAAAAACGGAGGTCGAAAATTTTCGCGAATCCAATACTTTCTCTATATTACATATAGAAGAAAGTAAAAAACTCTGAAAATGTTTGTTTAAATTAATCGTTAATAGAGAGAAGCATGGCTGTGCTTCAATTTCTGAGACCTTCCTTCTCGCTTAGCACTTGAGGTGAGGAGTAGTCCCCGGGCATGCTCATTAGCATAGATGCCAACATTTTAATTTATTCCGGAGTAATTTTAGTCCCGCCTTGTTTTCATACCACTTATTTTTTAAAGATGAATTTTTCGTATTTTATCGAATTTATATGTTGGAGAAATTTTTTTCTATAAATAAAGTGGTGCGAAATAAAGGCGGGAGCTAAAAATACTCTGGAAATAAATTATTGTCATCTTTGAATAACCACCATAAAATGCAGAGCTGCCAACCTAATCCGGCAAATTGTTAACGCCTACTGAAGAACGCCCCTTTTTCTACACCACTTAATTTTTAGAGTATTTTTCTACTTAATTCATCATAGATATATTTGAAGAGAATTGCTCTAAAAATTAAGTGGTGTAGAAAAAGAGGCGTTTTTCAGTAGGCGTTAACAATTTGCCGGATTAGGTTGGCAGCTCTGAAAATGCTATAATTTCGCAACAATTGTTTCGGGTCGAAAGAGCACAAGACTCTTCATCAGGCGAACAAAGTAGACACGGGTGCTGCAGGCAAAGCCTAATAATTGTTCCGAGATTATTGCGGTGTTTATTCAAAGTTTTGCAAGTAATAATTTAAAACGCCAGTTCTGCGGTACTTTCTTATTAATATTGGTATCTATGTCATTAGTAGAAGGTGCAAGTGCAAGTCAGAGCATTAGTTAAGCGCGGTCTAAGGTGGTCGGTTTTGGCTAAAACACGTTTTGAACTTTTATGATCCTTCCTTTCGCAATATCAATGGACATTAGTAGGTCTCAGATCAACACGTTCATAGGCGTTGCGATTCCTATGAACGCAGAGCGATTAATCACAAAAGATCATCTGCTCTAATCATCATCGAATCAATTCAGGTCAAGAATTGACCCTACTAATGTCAAATTACAAGCGTATAGCAAATTTACTATTTTAAAAAGCCACTGCAAATAGACTGGTGTGAAATAATTTAATGTTCCATTGTTATTTTAAATATTTCTTTCTTTTAAATAGCTATACTTATCTGGGGAATCTGTGTATTTTTAATTTAATGAAACAATCAGTTTGTGCTTTTTTTTTTTTTTTTTTTTTTTTTTTTAAGTGAGTACGATAAAAAAATTAAGAAAATTTTCCATAATGAAACTTTGTAGAATGTTTGTATTAGAAACATTTTATAAACAAAAATTCTAATTGTATCTAAATATATATTTACCCCAGAGTTCGTTATAATTTTGTAATTGAAATTTTCCCAATGATTTTTATAACTTATTAAGACCAGAGTACCATTTTTTTCACAGGAAAAAAGCTTCGTAACCATTTACGGTAGATCTAGATCACTTTGAATTTTAATCACTTTTTGATAACTTAGAATAGATAAGAAATAGTCTATTACATAATCTCAGGATTTACAAAGAGGGAAGCCTAAATCAAAAGTCGGATTCGAGTATTAAATTAAATTCTATTTGGCAGGGAAGTTTTTTTTTAATCAACTTTACATTGAAATGCACAAAAAACATAAATTAAAAAAAAAAACTTTGCTTTAAAATACGAAGTTGATTTCACTGTATTAAGTGAAATTATATTAAGTTTTTTTTTTTTTTTGTCAGAATGAATTGAATCATTAAATGAAATACAACATTGAATTTGTGGTGGATAAATAGCTTTGACAGAGAGATAGAACAGATTTGCTTTGATATCATATACTAGTTGATGGTTTCATCATAGTTTCATATAACAGAACTTTTTTACTTTCTTCTATATGTAATATAGAGAAAGTATTGGATTCGCGAAAATTTTCGAAGTCCACTTTTTGATGGATTTACATGATTTGGGATATGGAGAACACGAATTAATAGTTTTTAGAAAATGTCTGTTTGTCTGTCTGTCTGTCTGTATCATTTTTTTGTGGACGCTGTATCTCACGAACCAATGAATGAAATTTAACCAAACTTGGTATTTAGTTGCACCCTGACATAAACTGGTGCTGATTAGATTTTGGGATCAATCGCTCAATATGTGGCGTTGTGATCGCATTTTATGCAAATTTTTAACATGGCAGCATAGGACAAAATTCCGTATAAATGGGCATAAAGAGAGTTATTTTACACTTGTGATTGTAAAATTAATATGAATTATTGATAATAGTAGTAGTTAGCTAAGAAAAAAATTTTGTGCATGGGGGGCATTGGTTCCCCCCCGGGGAAGTAAATTTTCAAGATGGGTATCTTTCGAAAGGTCTCGTTGATAATAGTAATAGTTAACTTGGAAAAAAATTTTGTGCATGTGGGGGCATCGGTTCCCCCCCCACCGGGGGGGGGAAGTTCCCACCCGGGGGGCAAAGTTTCAAGATGGGTATCTTTCGAAAGATCTCGTCAATACCTTTAAAACGAATGGTTGAACGATAAATCTGTGATAATTTAAACCAAAGTTATCGTTTTTTTTTAGTTTTAACAAAACAAAACTTAGAAAAAGAATCGCAATTTTTTCTTTTAAACGAAATTTAATCAAACTTGGTATTTAGTTTGTCCCCGACATTAACTGGTGCTGATTATGTTTGTGGATCAATAGCTCAACAGCTGGCGCTGTGATAGCATTTTATCTAAATTTTTAACATGGCAGCATAGGACAAAAATTCGTATAAATGTGCATAATAAGAGTTGTTTTAAACTTGTGATTGTAAAATTAATATGAATTATTGATAATAGTAGTATGTAACTAGGAAAAAAATTTTCTGCATGGGGGGGGCATCGCTTCCCCCCCTGGGGGAAGTACCTCCCGGGGGGGATAAATTTTCAAGATGGGTATCTTTCGAAAGGTCTCATCAATACCTTTAAAACGAATGGTTGAACTATAAATCTGTGATAATTTAAAACAAAGTTATCGATTTTTTTTCACTTTTAACAAAAAAAAAAAAAAAAAAAAAAAAAAAAATCGTACTTTTTTTTTTTTTTTTTTTTTTTTTTTAAATATTGTTACTGATTGAATATGTATAGGTAAATATAGAAGAAAGTCTTGTGGTGGCCACAACATACTAGTTTGAGCTGTATGAGGGAGTGATTGCCGATAAGAAGACTACGTGTTGAACTACAAATAGAAACTTGAAGGATCGAAGGTTGAGTTTATCGAATATAGATACACTTTAAAAAAGAAGAAAACTAATTAGAATGAATAACTATCAACTCAGACTTCATTTAAATTAATTAAGAGTTAGAATTTAGCTTGATTATACAGAAAATCGAAGGAAAGTCAATCTTTTTTAACTCCACTTCAAAATATTCTGACCACGCCTATTAAGTATTGCAAGTTAAATGGTTGAAAGATTTTTTTTTTTTTTTTTTTTTTTCAGTATTTGAGTATAATACAGTTTACGAAACCGAACTTTTTATTTGTTTCTTTGTTTTTGAATATTTATTTACGTACATATTTTTTAGCGAAATCATAAGAGATTTCAAGACAGGAAATGCACTATTTTTGAAAGGTACAAAATTCCTATTGTAGAGAGTGGGGGCGTTCCACTTTCCTTCCCACTGTTGAATGTGACGGGATATGAAGTAAATTGTCATAACTTAAAAATATTTTTAATTAAATTATTAATGTTTGGTAATTCTAGCTGAATAAATTGGCGAAAAACGAATGATATAAATATATGTGAGAAAATAATTGTAGTGTTTTAACTTAGCATTTAAATGGATTAATTTTTTAATTTAATTTAATTTTTTAAATACAGTTATTAAAAGGTATTTGTACAGTTACAGAAATGCAAAGATAGTCCTAGAATAATAAAGATAATATGATAAACTGTAACCACTTTAACCTTGAGACTTGAGACTGAGAGACTTCATGAGATGCACAGTTACAAATAAGGTTTTGTATTTCAGCAAATCAAATTTGAAATAAATTTATTTTCAAAGATTTTTAAAAAAAATTGCAGATACATTTCTTTTCAGTCATATCCAGTTTATTTCCTTTCTTTTTCTTTTCTTTTTTGTTTTATTTCCCCTCTTTTTTTTTTTAAGAAACAAATTATCGCTTATTTACATCGTATCATAATTTTAAAATGAAATATTTGATATTGGAAGTTATTACTTCTTTGTTCCGAGTAATTCTCGTTTTAGCATTTTATAAGCAGGTTACAATTAAATACTCTAAATAAATATGCAATTTTAGAAAAGAATACTGTATCATTAAATATGAATATGTGGGTGGAGCCAAAATTTGACATTTGCATGTATGAACCTTTGAGAGCTTTTCATTATGTTTTAAATGCTGGTATTAAACTAGCTGTTCAAAATATAAAAACTCAGTAAGCTGCAAAGCCTTTCTTTTCAAGATGTGTGAAATTTAGATACATTACTTTATATATAAAAAATTCATGCACATAAGTAATACTTTAATTAACACATTCTCTGTTGAAAACAGGGGTCGTACTCTCCGCCTTTTTTTCAAGACACTCTAAGGAGGTATGAGAAATTTTCAAAGATACTCCTACTACTATTTTTTATATAATAGTAATTTATATGCTGCATAATCGTGACACGTTGCTATAAATGTACTGCCAAAAGTATTTTTGCAAGAAATTACTGGATGTAAAAAACGAAAGGATTTCTTGTTTGTGACAGTGTCCTGAAAAATGGGTGGAGAGTATGACCACTGTGAAAAATCACAGAGTAAGTATAGAAGCTATATTTACTCTGTGGTGAAAATTGCACTTATGCTGTTTTTATGTTTTAGAAGGCAGCTTAAAATATTGTAGATGCCGGTAAGATTTATTTATGCGTGTAACAATTTCTATAACAGACGAGTGTTTCATTGGTACAGTTATATTCATTACGGTTACACAAAATTTTCATCATTGGAATAAGGATTATGTAATTTTAACTTCATGTTTTTTATGAAAAAACAGTAAAGTTTATTATTCATACTTCATAACAGGGCTCGTAGGTCTATATTTGCCAGAAGCACTGTTTTCATGTAGAAAATATTTCATATTTCCACGATTAAGAGGAAAATTTCCATGCGAAAAATGTTTGTTTTGGAAAATAGAGGTCTTAAAAGCCTTTTATCAATCGTACACCATATATATTCTATAAGTAGCTATACATTTAATCATTTCCTATGATTTTCAATAGATAATATCTGTACTGATAAGTATAAAGGATTTAAGTCCATATTCATGATTTTTCAGGAGACGAAAAATAAACTAACTAAAAACTAATGAGAAGAATTGATTAGGAAAAAGGGATTATGTTGGTTTATATGCTTTATACCATTCAGTGATTGTCAATCTTCATTTAATAAAGGGGAAAAACTGAATTAAATCATGAAAAACGGCAGTTTTTCGAGTGACGCAAGCGTAATATTTTATACGAAAGATCAATGCTAAATTTCTAACTTGAATCTTCTTTTACCAATGGATTTTCTCAAAGACTAAATGACATGGATTTAAATCCTTTATACCAATCGACAGAGAATTTTTTTCTGAGTCTGACTATGTACTTAACTCAAAATCGACATTTTTGGACTTAAATCCTTTATACTTATCAGTACAGATATATCATTTAAAAGTATTTTAAGTAAAGTTTGCTTGTACAGAATGATACACTGGATTAAGCCGCCTCGTGTAAAAATTAGAAAACGTTTAACACACACTATATAGTTTTTAAAATGTTTATAAAAATGAAATAACAACAATAAATAAATAAAAAAGATTAAAATAAAAATAATAAAATAATACGCAAGCGAAGTGTGACGTCACTGGCCGTCCGTGCATGCAAGAAAATGATTTCCTATGTTAAGGGCCCTCTTCACTCACCGTCGCCGGAAGCCGAAGCTAATGTTATTCAATGGGAAATTTTTCTTTACAAATACTTATTAACTAATACATATTTTTAAATTCTGTTTTCACATTTTGAATATTTCCAGCTGTTAAATTGACGAACTTTTTTTAAAAAATTATTTTTTTAATTTTTATATTTTATTTTGAAGCTGCAAAATACGAATTTTCTATGTGTGAAATTTTTTCACTTTGGAATTTCAAAATAAAATGTTAAAAATTAAAAAAATACATTTTTAAAAAAGGTCCGACAATTTAACAGTTGGGAATTTTCTGATTGTGAAAACAGAATTTAAAAATATGTATTAGTTAATAAGTTATTTGTAAAGAAAATTTTCCCATGGAATAACATTGGCTCGGGCATCCGGCGACGGTGAGTGAAGAGGACCGTTGATCATCCATTGGATTTTTTGTAAAAAATTATTAAAAATCGAAGAAAATTATTTCCCGATTTTAATCCTCATATTTGGGGATATATATATATATATATATGCAATTAGTTATCATGTGCATCTGTTAGATTGAGTTATTTTGCTGTCAAATTGACAAAATTTTAATTTTAAATTTCAAAACTCTGTTGTCCTTGGCGTTTTTGTATTTGACAATCATAAACGTAACACGAAAATGTTCATGCCAGATGTATATTTTCGTAATATGTATTGTACTAAATATTGTTTCATATTATTCATTACTCTCTTAAGGGAACTGGGACGTTCTCGACAACGAAAAAGTAGTTAAAATTGCAGTTTCAAATAAAGGGTTTTTCCCAAGTAAAAGTTATATTTGAATTAAAATATTATACATATAAACAGAACATAATATTTTCATTATAAAACACTAAAGAAATCCTTTTAATTTCAAGTATTTATTTTTTAATAGCAAATCGAATATGAGCTCTGATGCAATTGTCTGTAAATACATAACCACAAATCGGTACGCTCAGAAAAAAAAGTTTTGCATAAAATCACATAAAATTTATCAAAATACATGAGTAAAGGTTCAATAATTATAGTGAACATATTTTTATTTTAATATACACAAAATAGAAATAATAAAAAACAAATTAAATGCTATATAACTTGAAATTCTATAAATTATGATTTCTTTTAACTTAAACAGCACCCCCCTAAAAAAACTGGTGCCCACAAATAAATAAAAATATGTTTAATAGATGAAAAATGCTTAAAAATATTATATCACAAAATTGCAGATTTGTGTGATGCATAGAATTTTATACGAGCGTACCTAAATATGGAAAAAACATGTTTTGAGAAAAATGCAAAAAACTGTTTATTTACTTAAAAAAATATTTTTTTTCTACTTTTAGAACCTCCCTGGACCATATTCATCTTGTTTTGATATTTCTTGAAGCTCAGACATTCTTTTAACTTACCGATTTAACTCGATTTTTTTAAGGTTAAAACGTCCCAGTTCCCTTAATATAAGTTGTTAAAATAACCATGATTTTTGAAAGGAATTAAATTATATTCGTCAAATAATTTGGCAATTTTTTTTTTTTTTTTTTTTTTTTTCTGCCAAGGATGACCGATATCAAATCTGTTCCGCTGCAACATATTAGTGTTTTATATCAGATACTTTATTTAGACATTTGAAAACAAATTTGACTTCAAATTACGATAGAATATTTATCATTTTCCTTTTAATTAGTTCATTAGTTGGATATTTATTGTGTAAATATCATCCTTTGAAATGAAATGTTTGTGTTTTCAATCGAATATGGAAGTTTGCCATTTTTTTTTCTAGAGTTTTGAAATAAAAAATTCACATTTTGTCAATTTTACAACAAAAACAACTTAATCTAAAGCATGCACATGATAACTAATACATATCTGTACCTAAATATAGGGATTAAAATCGGGAAATAATTTTCCTCGATTTTTAATAATTTTTTACAAAATATCCAAAGCCTGCTAGTTGATAAAATAAAATACACATTTTCTTTTAAACATGTCATTAATTTTCATTTTCAATTCCTACTATTAGTTGACACTCTCCCTATATATATCTTGTATAAATCTTGCAATCGATTTTTAACTAACTTCCCAACTAGCTAGAAATTTGAAACTTTCAGGATTGCTCAGAACACGGTGACAATACATTTTTTAAATACTTTTAGCCAACTGTTTCGGGTTCCTGCTGCCTTCGGCAGCATTACTAGTACAAAGCTTGCAATCGATTTTTAACTAACTTCCCTAGTAGCTAGGCATTTGAAACTTTCAGGATAGCTCAGAACACGGTGACAATACATTTTTTAAACACTTTTAGTCAACTGTTTCAGGTCCCTACTGCCTTCGGCAGCGTTTATATGATTCAACAGAAAATTTATTTAACTAACTTCCCAACTAGCTAGACATTTGAAACTTTCAGAATAGTTCAGAACACAGTGAAAATGGATTTTTTAAATACTTTTAGCCAACTGTTTCGGGTTCCTGCTACATTCGGCAGCGTTAATAGTACAAAGCTTACAATCGATTTTTAATTAACTTCAAGACAAGCTAGGCATTTGAAACTTGCAGGATAGCTCAGAACACGGTGACAATACATTTTTTTAATACTTTTAGTCAATTGTTTCAGGTCCCTACTGCCTTCGGCAGCGTTTATATGATTCAACAGAAAATTTATTTAACTAACTTCCCGACTAGCTAAACATTTGAAACTTTCTGAATAGTTCAGAATACGGTGAAAATGCATTTTTTAAATACTTTTAACCAACTGTTTCGGGTCCCTGCTGCCTTCGACAGCGTTACCAGTACAAAACTTGCAATCGATTTTTAACCCTTTGCGGCGCAAGACAATTTAAAACATTTAAATTATACTGCCACCGGAATCCATGAACTAAATTAAACTAAAAGAAATTTTTAATTTTAAGGTTTAAAAAACCGGCCTTTTCTGATATGTTATAAACGTGAATTTTTGCTAAAATATTTCCGGGATGAATTTTTGCGGCTGGATCTTAAATTTTGCGTCCTCGTGGCGAGGACACCGCGCGTTAAGGGGTTAACTAACTTCCGGCTAGCTAGCTGGCCACTCGAAACTTTTATAATAGCTCAAAACACGATAACAATGAAATTTTTTAATACTTTTAGCCAATTGTTTCGGGTTTCTGCTGCCTGCGGTAGCGTTTATATGATTCAACAGAAAATTTAAAAACATGGTATATAAAAAGTTCTTATTATCTTGTAATTATTCTTATTATATCACTAAACTGAGTCCACGAGCTTAAATATTGTCCATTGTAGTGTCGCATCGATTAATCGTATCGGAATTCAAGTTTCGGTTTAAGTTTGTCAAAACTGTATGACTACGATAGAACTTTTCGAACAATGACAACACTGTTGCTATTTTGTTTGTGATCCAAAAAATGTACGAAATATTGTATTTTATCGTCGTTAATTGAGTGTAAATAGTAAATTATCAATTCTAAAGGAGTCAGAGAAGCGTCATTTTCATTTATTGAAACAACACCTCGCTTCATCTGGTGACCTGCGTTGAATATGTCAGACGACGAGAAGAACAAAGGAAACGAAACTGCAACAAACGCTGCTGTCGCTAGAGTTAGCGTCAAAGTTCCTACTTTCTGGAAGCCGGATCCGAAGATATGGTTCTTCCAATTGGAAGCCTAGTTTCGAAATTCGAACATAACTGCTGATCAAACTAAATATGATTATGTTATAAGTTCCATTGAACCGGATATTTTGTTGCAAGTATCCGATATACTGCTTACTCCACCTCAAAAAGATAAATACCAGGCTATAAAGGACAGCCTAATTTCCTTATATGCTGACTCGGAGACTCAGAAAACTCAGAAATTACTGAGTGAACTTGAACTAGGAGATAAAAAGCCGTCACAGTTGCTTTGCGAAATGCGCAATTTGGCCGTTGACAAAGTGACAGACACTTTTCTGAAAACATTGTGGCTCCAACACTTACCAGTTAATATGCGTGGCATTATAACTGTCAGTGGAGAGGATTTACCAAAATTGGCTACTATGGCCGATAAGATTTGGGAATTAAATCCCATTACTCCTCAAATAGCCGCAACTTCGTCCATAACCGTGAGCACTGGACTGATACAGAGCCTGCAAAAACAGGTTAGTGAACTCAGTTTGCAAGTTTCCGCTCTATCCAAACAACGGCGTAGCAATTTTCGCTATCGCTCTAAATCAAGAGGCAGGTGTCCCAGCGGTAGTAGGCATGATATTTGCTACTACCATAGAAAATTTGGGGATAAATCTTTCAAATTCAAAAAAACCATGCAACTAGCCATCAACAGCACAGACAAGCAGTTCGGAAAACTGACTCCCCGTCTCTCACTGACGACGGAGGGACAAGGGGTAGAGCTGAGTCGTCTTTTCATCAGCGACAAAGAATCAGCCACCCAGTTTTTAATTGACACCGGGGCGGAACTGTCGGTATTCCTCCCTTACCTGCTGATAAAAGAAACGTCTCGAAATTAGAACTGTTTGCTGCAAACGGCACAAAGATCAAAACATATGGCCAAAAGCTACTCAAGCTCGATTTTGGACTCCGAAGAGCAATCAGTTGGCCTTTTGTAATCGCAGACGTGAATAGACCCATAATAAGTATGGATTTTCTTGCCAATTTTAACCTTTTGGTGGATTCTAAGAACCGTAAGTTAATTGATGGCATTACATTGTTAACTATTAATGGAATCCCTTGCTTTCAAAATAATAATAATATCCCAATTTTAAATGCTGTTAACGATCCATACAAAAATATTATCAATGATTTTCCGGATTTGCTAAAACTGAGTGGAACTAACAATAAAATTAAAAATCATAACACCGAACACTACATCGAAACCAGAGGCCCACCCGTTACCGCCAAATTCAGAAGGCTATCGGTCGACAAACTTAAGGCTGCTAAAAAGGAGTTTGAATTCATGATCCAAATGAGTTTATGCAGACCATCTATGAGTAATTGGTCAAGTCCACTACATCTAGCTATGAAGAAAACGGGTGACTGGCGACCTTGCGGTGACTATCGAGCGTTAAACAACGTCACAATTCCTGATAGATATCCTCTTCCATTTTTAACTGTAGTTCTATTTTAGCAGGAACAACAATTTTCTCTTCCATTGATCTCATTAGAGCGTATCAACAAATCCCAGTTCGTAAGGAAGATATACCGAAAACCGCAATTCTCACGCCTTTCGGCTTATTCGAGTTTCCATACATGACATTTGGTCTTCGTAACGCAGCTCACACTTTTCAACGTTTCATGAACACTGTACTGAATGGGCTAGAGTTCGTATTTTGTTATTTGGATGATATCCTGATAGCCTCTACTGACGAAGAAACTCATCGGCAACACGTACGAGTAGTACTTTCGAGGTTAAATGAATATGGACTGTGCATTAATGCGGCAAAATGTAAATTTGGTCGAACTAAACTTGCATTCTTGGGATACGAAGTATCGGCTGAAGGTCTTAAACCACTTCCAACGAAAGTCGATGCAATCAATAATTACCCAGAACCAAAGTCATTCACTAGTTTAAGACGATTTTTAGGTATGGTAAATTTTTATCACAGATTCATACCAAATTGTGCCAAATTGCAACAACCTTTAACAACACTGCTCTCAGGCGTCAAAAAGAACTGCAGAAAACCAATATTCTGGACGGAAGAAGCAAGAAATGCCTTCCAAGCTTTAAAGGATGCACTCAGTCATGCTTCCATTTTGACTCACCCATTAGAAAAGGCCGAAATAACATTGACAACTGATGCTTCAGACACTGCTATTGGAGCGGTCGTACACCAAGTGGTGAACAATGCAAAACGACCCTTGAGTTTCTTTTCACGCTCTTTGACACCAACACAAAGAAAGTATAGTGCCTACGATAGAGAGCTATTAGCCATCTATACAGCAGTGAAGCATTTCAAATACATCTTAGAAGGACGACCTTTTACAATATATACAGACCACAAGCCAATCACATTTGCCTTCCAACAAGATTTGGAAAAAGCCTCACCTCGGCAAGCTAGACAACTGTCATACATTGGCCAGTTCACAACCGATATCCGGTACATCCAAGGAGATGAAAATACCGTTGCTGATCTGATGCACTCTCTCGTATTGAAACCATCTCTGTACCACCTGTGATAGACTTGCAAACTATCGCAAACTCTCAAGCAGATGAAGAGTTAGAAATACTGAGAAGTAATCCAAACTTGAAAATTTTACAGATCCCTATACCGGACAGCGACAAGAAAATCTATTCTGATACTTCTACGAATTATAATCATCCATACATACCTGCAGAATTTCGACGAAAAATATTTTTATCCATCCATAATTTGTCTCATCCTGGAATAAGATCCACAACCAAATTGATCACAAAACGTTTCATATGGCCCAATATGAATAAAGATTGCCAGCTATGGCATGTTTACCATGCCAATGATCCAAAGTTCATAGGCACACTCAGTCAGCTTTGGGAGAATTCAAAGTACCTCCCCACAGATTCCAGCATTTAAATATAGATTTGGTTGGTCCGTTACCGATTTGCAAAGGATTCAGATACCTTCTCACCATCGTCGATCGTTACACTCGATGGATTGAGGCAGTGCTTTCAGAAGATCAGTCCGCTGAATCAATCGCTAAAGCTTTGATTTCCACCTGGTTTTCTCGCTTCGGAATCCCGAATCGAATAACATCTGATCAAGGCAGGCAATTTGATAGACAAAATTTGATAGCCAATAGAATTCTTTTCAACAATTCCTATGAAACAATCGGAATTTTCCCAAAACCTCCAGAAAATAATACAAGATATGAAGCCACGACCTACAACAAGCCATGGAAACAGAACAGTCTTTGTTTCTAAACAACTGTGTAACTGTTCTCATGTATTTCTATACAACAACGTCATTAGTTCTTCACTACAGCCTGTCTATCTTGGACCATATCCTGTAAAGGCGAGAAAGGATAAATATTTCGATATCGAAATCCAGGGAAAAGTCAAACGAGTTTCCATCGACAGAGTGAAACCGTGTTTTCTGTTAAAATAAACATATATTCTTTTTCGAGAGCTACATCCCACGAAAAATGAGCATAATGAAACGCCTGTACTCAAGACTATGGAAGAAAGTCCAGCGACTCAACAGGAAAGTAAGACAACCAAAATTGGCAGACATGTGAAGTTTCCCAGTCACTTAAAAGACTATCTTCTGTAATCGTTTTCACTGGGAAGGGGGTGTGTAGTGTCGCATCGATTAATCGTATCGGACTTCAAGTTTCGGTTTAAGTTTGTCAAAACTGTATGACAACGATAGAACTTTTCGAACAATGACAACACTGTTGCTATTTTGTTTGTGATCCAAAAAATGTACGAAATATTGTATTTTATCGTCGTTAATTGAGTGTAAATAGTAAATTATCAATTCTAAAGGAGTCAGAGAAGCGTCATCTTCATTTATTGAAACAACACCTCGCTTCATCCATTTATAAATTTTATTTTACTTTCTATTTGATTTTGCACGGCGCTTTTTATTTCTATTTATTAACTAAAATAAAATTTTTCTTTGTTGATCTAAGTAGGAATCCGCGTTTGTAATGATCGATAGATGGCGCTTTCTCAACTGCAGTTGTTAGTAAATATTGCCACGTGTAATAATTGCCACGTGTATTTATTATTATGCTTTCTTGTTGTTCTATCATTGTTTCAGCGTGAAAGCTATCAGTGGTATGATAATTTCACCTTAGCCCACCAGAGGTCGAGCATTTCATTACAATCGCGGATTGACTTAATTTATTTTATTTTTATTTATTTATTTTATTTATATTTATATATATATATTACTTGTTATTTTATTTATTAGGACTGAGGGCCTATTAGTCTCAATCTGGGATTTTTGCGTTGTCGATTTCGATAGTTGGACATTTGTCGAAATCTAAAATTTATCGAAAATATAATTGAATAATTTGAAAGCGATGTTATAATTTGAAAAAAAAAAAAACTAATAGTCCTCCGTCCTAAACTAAAGTCTGCTTTTGCCAGAATTTCATCAAAATCTTTTTTCTTTTTTTATTATTATTGAAAGAAAAAGAAAAGAAAATTAATAATGATCAGTATCGTTACAAGCGATATCGAAAAAGTTTTTTTTTAATAATTTTGAATTAGGAAATAAAAAGTGCGCGTGAAATAATATGAAATAAAAATAAGTAAAAAAATGAATTTAATGATGTAATGTTTTTGTTTTTCGGGGGCTGCTCATGCATATAAAAAATGCGTATTAAAACGAGTCGAAGAAGGAAGCGAAATAAGTATTGAGTTATATTACGATAAATACGATATATAATATGATTCGATATATTAGTCCAGGGTTAGTAGGCATTTTCGTTGAAAGAAATAGTTTGTTCGTTCGGTGCAACTTGCACATTAGTCCCGTGAGGTAAAACTTTCACATTAGTCCCTTAAGGTACAACTTTCACCTTAGTCCCGTCAGGTACAACTTGCACATTAGTCCCCTTTTTTTCTTTCTTTCTTTTTTTTTTTTTTTTCTCAAATTTAACAATTTTTTTTTTTTTTTTTTTTCAAATACAGGGAGAAAAAAAAAAAAAAACCTCTCATGGTTATTTCAAAACCATTAAAAGATCTGATGGCCAAAATGTTTTCTAACTTTTATTTAGTTTATTTTTTGAGTGAATTTTTGCTCAAAATTTATTTATTTATTTTGCCCGTGTTGCGGATCGTAAAACGTGTGGAATTGTGTTATGATGTTGTGAATAACAGTAAGATATGATAATGAAAATTAGATGTAAATGAAAATTACGATATTACGATGATCGTAATGAGAATCTAGTACAATGTTTAAAAAAAGGATTTAAGAGTTTAATATTGGACAAATATTTTACTGTTAAGTTTAATAATAATAAAAAGAAAAAGGAAAATGGAAGGAAAGGAATTGGTAAGATATTTAAAGCTAACATTAATTTTATTCAAACACAATAAAATGTTTGGAGTATTTTGTTTGCGTTTTGAGAGTTTGTTTTAATTAAGTTGTTGTTTAATAACTATTGAAAACTGAATCCAGAAATTAGTGGATAAATTATGAAGTCATAAACGGATTAATGATAAATTGATGAGAAATCGGTACGTGAATTGATCGATTGATTGATTGGAGGTGTTTGAATGAATTGTTGGATATTTGTTTATAGATTTGGAACAACTATAGTATCTCCCCACAACTGGATTTGGCGATTTATTTTTGGAGATTATGGCTAAATCATAAATCATAAATGATAAAATCATAAGCTAAATCATAAATCTAAAGTAAACAGCATGCCGGTTGCCATATTATATTGCAAAGAATCCAGAAAAATACCGTTATCGTTCAAAACGGCGCCAAAGAAAAATCGCGAAATCCAGTTGTGGGGAGATACTATAGTTATATCCACTGGAAGATCCTCTTTGACATCTTTTGAATTTTTGTTGTCATTTTAGCGATTATTATTATTATTACCGAGGGGGAGGGAACTGCTTTAGGGTAGCAGTGCCAGCACTAAATTTGGCTATCTGAGTCTCATCATGTTTATTTATGCAACATAGTGTTACTTTATGGCAATATTTAACATTCTGTTTATATTTTTTAACGCAGGATTAAGTTTTATATGGTGCTTGCAGAAGTCAAGATGCAATCTTGATAAATGCATTTCCATATAAAATAACCTAATCAGACACATTGAG
Organism: Salticus scenicus; assembly: GCA_963930645.1. NCBI lineage: Eukaryota > Metazoa > Arthropoda > Arachnida > Araneae > Salticidae > Salticus > Salticus scenicus. The sequence goes on from OZ005658.1 coordinate 189,836,863, forward strand.
AAATCGATAATTTATGTAGTTATTGTTTTTGATTCATTAATGTTTCGTTTACTTTTCAGTTTGAGGATCTCCACTTGGCTATTTGGCGAGTTTTTTTCCAGATCCACCCACGATGAACTCAATAATAAACCGCCAAATTATATTTAAAACATTCAGCTAAAAGCAATTAAAAAAAAAAAAAAAAGAGAGAGAGAGAGAGAGAGAGAGAAAAGATTAAAATAATTAAAAAGAAAAAAAAAAAATCTATAATAATAAAAGGAAAGTTAAAACCCGAATAAACTACTACGTCAGAAACGCCAAAGAAAAATATTGCAAATGCAATAGTTTTCTTTGGCGTTTCTGACGTAGTAGTTTATTCGGGTTTTAATATTCCAACGCCAAATCTGCTGTTATAAAAGGAAAGGTTTGTCTGTATGTATGTCTGTTCTTATATACGTGCAGCCTCTAATGAAATCAGAAGTACAAAAATTGGAATAACTATAGTATCTCCCCGCAGCTGAATTTGGCGATTTATTTTTAGCGATTATGGCTAAATCATAAATCTAAAAATCATAAACCATAAACGATAAAATCGTAAAATCATTAATCCAAAATAAACAGCATGCAGGCTGTCATATTATATCGCAAACAGTCCAGAACGCCATCGTTATCGTTCAAATCGGCGCCAAAGAAAAATCGCCAAATTCAGCTGTGGGGAGATACTATAGTTGTACCCAAAAGTTGACATATACGGATACTCAGGAGCCTTCCCGAGGGGCTCCTGAAAACAGAATTTAAAAATCAGAGATATTAATTAAAATGTCAATTAATTAAAATGTACATTAACCATTTAAATATTTGTTTTAAATTTAATTGTTGCCAAAAAAGTTTTCCGGTTCACTTTTTTCGACATTATTTTCACGTGATTAATATAAAATTATCAAAGATTAGATTTGCTTAGGCACATGAAGAAAATGATGTTATGACTTTAAAATGAAAATAATAATAATTAAAATACATTTAGACGAGCAAATCCATACGAAAATTTTGCAGTTTATTTCTTTTTTTTCTTTTATTCTTTCTTACTTTTAAAATTTGAAACTTATGTCTCATACCAATATCACTCTCCAATTAAAATTTTAATTCACCAGAACCAAATTATTATTAGTTTTTGTGGGATAAAATGATGTACTTAAACTAAATCATTGAAAGAAAAGTTTCAAAATAAAATTCATGTTTGACGACTTAGTTTTCATTTTTTCCTGGCAAGACAGCTTTAATAAAGGAAACCAATGGCAACTTTTAAATTTTTGCCGCCATGTTGGCGAGATCCTTATATTTTATTAAAAATGAAAAAGTCGCTAAGGGCAGCAATAATAAAGGTACCATGATGACGTTTACAGATTTATTATTATTATCTATATTACTAAAATTAGACTTTTGTCTGTAAATTTGTCAGAGCAGTCAAAAAAAAAATTTGCGATATCTTCACGTTTCACACACCATGAAAGCCGAAAATGACTTCAGAAAATTTTGCCTGTGTGTGTGTGTGATGGTGTCCATATGTTTGTAACGCTATTTTTGTCCGGGCATCATTTGAGAACGGCTGGACGGAATTCAACGGCGTTTGCAGAAACTTTGATCTTTACCCAACTTAAAATTATATCTATCAACTTTTCAAAAAATTCCCCTTCGTTCTTCCCTGGGGGGCAAAAGACAAAAACACGTTTGTCCGGGTATCACTTGAGAATGGCTGGACAGAATTCAACGGCGCTTCGTAGGAATTTAGGTCTTTACCCAACTTAAAATTATATCTATCAACTTTTCAGAAATTCTCCCACGTTCCCCCTGGATGGCAAAAGACAAAAACACGTTTGTCCGGGTATCACTTGAGAACGGCTGGACGGAATTCAACGGCGCTTCACAGGAATTTAGGTCTTTACCCAACTTAAAATTATGTCTATCAACTTTTCTGAAATTACTCCGCTTTCCCCCTTTATGCGGCAAAAGACAAAAACGCGTTTGTAAGCAAAACTCGGCTCCTAATTATTTCATAGTAAAGAAATTGCTCATGGGGAGATTAGACATGAGTACAAATAAAACACTATCTGTAATTTAGGAATTTTCGATTTTTAAGGAAGGGAGGGGGAAAATCCATTTTTGGCGGGAAATATAAAAAATTTCTGGTTTTTGAGTAAAACTCTACAAAAAAATGGAACAAAGATGTTGAAAAAAAGGTTATGCGACTTCCTTAGGATATTTCCAAAAACACATTTTTCTTTTTTTGTGATTTGCGGTTTTTTTCTGGAGGGGGGGGAGCGGGGGTTACGAGGGGACAAATTTGAGACACCCCTTTTAGCGCTAAATTTGTCCTGAGAAATCTATGGGATCTGCGGTCATGATTCATGAATTTTGGTGCTTGGATTGTTTATATGTATCCGACACCTAAAGTAACGGGATTTATAAAAATTACCCCCGTTCCCCCCAAGGGGGGACAGAAGGCAAAAACACCTTTATAAGCATAACTCGGCTCCGAATTACTTCACAGTAAAGAAATTGCATGAGGGGAGACTGCACATTAGTACAAATAAAACTTAATCTGCAATTTAAGAAATTTCGAATTTTAAGGGGAGGGAGAGGAAAAATCCATTTTGGCTGGAAAATTTTGCAAATTCGGATTTTTGAGTAAAACTCTGCCAAAAATGGAACACAGATGTTAAAAACAGCCATGCAACTTCTTTAGGATAGTTCCAAAACACATTTTTTAATTTTTTGTGATCTGCCTTTTTTTTTTTTGGGGGGGGGGGAGGGGGCACGTTTTGTGCAAATTCGAGACACTCCTTTTACCGATAAATTTGTCCTGAGAAATTTATGAAAGCTGCTGTCACAAAGTTGGTACTTGGATTGTTATATGTATCCGATCCCTAAAGTAACGGGATTTATTGAAATTCCCCCCTTTCCCCCTGGGGGCAGGAAGTAAAAAAGATGTTTGTAAGCATAACTCGGCTCCAAAATACTTTTCGGTGAAGAAATCGCGCAAGAGGAGAGTAGTCTTGAGTAGAAATAAAACATTATATGATTTTGGAATTTATCTCTCTATATATAAATGTTATATAAAAAGACAGTTTTTTTCCTGTTTGCCCGTTGCTGGACGCAAGTTGATTGGCTAAGAGAGATTTTCTTCTCTTTTTCTGTGTGTTGTTGCCACCTGCTTTTCATACTTTAGTTAATTTAAAAAATCTAATTGTCCGATCGATAAGTTAATTAAACCGACTGAATCAGAAAAAATGCCCCTTTCATTTGGTATCTTATTTGTAACGAAATTTTGATTAGATTTTTTAAAATTAATTAAAATGTGAAAATAATATCCTGGAAAAGCTTTAAAAATGGATATTTAAATTTTTAATTGTTGCCCCCCCCCCCCCCCCCCCAAAAAAAAAAAAAAAAAAAAAAAAAAAGCTTCCAACATAAAATATGCTTTATGTCGGAAGAAAAAAAAAATTAAATATTAAATTTTCTCCTGCACAGGAAAAAATGAAAATGAAGTAAAATATATATATATATATATATAATTATACAGACACGACATTATTTCATTATTTAAAACATGAAAATCTGACATTGACAGATTTTAATTTAGTGCCAGAGGCCTACTGCTAAACTTGTTAATATCGACAAATTCTTCTTTAGTTAATTCGTGACGATCTAAATTCCATGATAAAGTTTTCATTAAATCAAACCAATGTGTTTCAGCTGCAGATATTGTAACAAATAACGTTGGAAGTCCAAACTGTCTTATAGCCGCAAAACAACGTTTTTTCTCTTTTTCCCAATGAGGGGGAGGTGTGCCTTGGGGGGGACTCATGTCAAAGGTGTGCCTTGGGGGGGACACATGTCAAAGTTGTACCTTGGGGGGGACTCATGTCAAAGTTGGGCCTTGGGGGGACTCATGTCAAAGTTGTACCTTGGGGGGACTCATGTCAAAGTTGGGCCTTGGGGGGGGACTTCATTCAATAAATCCTCATTCAATAAACCGACTGAAATAGGCCCTTAGCACTATTAAGAGTGTATTATAAAAATTCGACAACGCTCTACCGACTGAAATAGGGGCCCCTGGGGGGGGGACTCATGTCAAAGTTGTGCCTGGGGGGGACTCATGTCAAAGTTGTGCCTTGGGGGGACTTCATTCAATAAATCCCCATTCAATAAACCGACTGAAATAGGCCCTTAGCACTATTAAGAGTGTATTATAAAAATTCGACAACGCTGTACCAACTGAAATAGGGGCACCTTGGGGGGGGACTCATGTCAAAGTTGGGCCTGGGGGGGACTCATGTCAAAGTTGTGCCTTGGGGGGACTTCATTCAATAAATCCCCATTCAATAAACCGACTGAAATAGGCTCTTAGCACTATTAAGAGTGTATTATAAAAATTCGACAACTGTACCGACTGAAATAGGCCTCTAGCACTAATAATATACCTCAATTTTGATTCCCCCCCCATTTTGTTTAAATAGTATGTTAAATAGGTGAATCGCACTTGGCATGAAAGCTAATTCAGCATTACATTAAAGAGCTTTACTTGTTGATAATCCTGGGTAATTTTTAAAATTTTGTTGCTGAAATAGATCGGACATTTTTCGCCAAGGACTCCACTTTCGTAAAAGCCACTTTAAGCTAAGTAGCGCATAAAAAAGTATAAATAAATTACAAAATGTTGAAAAACAGAAAAGAAATAATCAAAACAAAATAATAACATAAATTATGTATTTTTGTCTAAAGTGACGATAAAAATTCAAAAGTCGCCAAGGGAAGCTACATTAAGGTTGTACCATGATCAGGTTTACATATTTCAGTATTTCCTTATTTATTTTTCTATATCTACTATTAACTAAATCAACTGCTATTATAACTACAAAAATTAATTGCCTCATGCAATAGATGTAGCCGATCATAGCACACTGTAATATTATATTTGGTGTGAAATTGTTGTCATTTTATGGTTGATCGAATAAATCAAATAAACATAGAAAATAACGTGAAAGAAAATATTATGAACACCACGTATAGTGTTGTTCACATGTAACTGGGATTCAAATATAAAATGGCTACTTCAATTTTTTCGATACTGTCTAGGGCCCGACTAACAAATTTTTTGTGCCCAGGGCACTTTAAAATTTTCGTGCTTTCTTAGAACAGCAAGAGTTCGCCCTCCTCTCACCCCCCCCCCCCTCAAAAAAAAAAAAAAAAAAAGAAAAAAAAAGACCTGCTACTAGTATAGAACAATTTTTAGCAGGTGAAAAAGCAGATCGAAAAAAAATTATTTGATCAAAAATCTAATCTGGTTTTGTTTTAGGCCAGGTTCTGAAGACAAATAAAATTACCCTCAGTCAGTCTAATGACAGTTTTTATTTTAAAATTTTATTAATGTAAGTGAAACGTAAAACACAGTTGAGTTAAAAAAAAAAAAAAAAAAAAAAATAGACCATATATTTTAGTCTTTAGTAAAATTTTGTGCCCCTCAGAAATTTCGTGCCCAGGGCACTAGCCCCGGGTGCCCGTGCGATAGTCAGGCCCTGATACTGTCTGTTTCGAAACTGTCATTTGATAAGCACCCAGTGGCTGCCCACTGGTAAGCTACTGTCACAGGCAATAAGGACAGACACCCGAGAGCCTGCGAATGAGTTGGTCGTGCCGAAGGCAGCGGGGAACCAAAGTGGGCTTTAAAACAATTTCATGATTGCTTTAAATTTTGTTTTTGCTTGTAAAGCGATATAGAAAAGAGTTTCCTTTAAATATAGTGACCAGCGAAGCGAGAAAAACCTTCGTTGATTCACTACCTTCATTAATTTCATGAATTAAAAAATGGTTTCGTTAACAAACTTTGATCTGTTGGCACGCAGGCAGCATCAGGCCGAGTTTTGTACATTTCGAGTTTGATTTTGAAATTTTTCCCGCATTCGGAATTCGGTTCGTTCCCGAACCGGGGCTTTGCTAGTTTACATATATTACAAGATTAACATATTTATTGTCTCTCATTTTGACCCTTCCATTTCAGAAGCCTGCCACACACTCAGCAAAGCAAAACAGTACATGTACCGCACGTGTCTTGACACACGGTGACCCCTGGTGGAGAGAAATTTGTAACACTCCCCACCGAACTCGCATGAGTTCACTATCAATTTTCAAAAATATTTACAATCGTAATCAATTATTAAATCTACATATTGAAAAATAATTTGAACATCTAAATAACTATCAGTTAAAAACAAGAAAAATGTAATGTTAAGCATTAACAGAAATTTACAAATAATATTCAAACAACCTAAATAAAGTTTTCAGTAATCAAATAGCAATATATACACAAATAATAATCAACATTATACATAAATTAACAATTTTCACTTACTCAATTTATCATTAAGGGTCTAAATTATATATAAGTTGAATTGAGCGCTTAATGTTACCGTTAGGGGTTTTAATAAAATGAGAACGAATTTTACCATCTCGTCCTGGATATACATTTAAAATTCTACCATCATCCATATGTTTCCAGGGTAGCGCTCATTATTAATTAAAACCACATCATTTACCTTGAATGACGAAATCTTACCTGGTTGTGGAGATATATAATCAGATCTAAGATTAAGCAAATACTTCTTTCTCCACCTGTTCCAAAAATGAGTTAAAAGAGTCTCTTGATATTTATATCTCTTTACCAAATAATTTCTGCTTGCAATTAATTCGTCTTTGTTAAGCTTAGTTACAGGTAAGGAGATTAAGCTTTTTCAACTAGAAAGTGAGAAGGAGTGAGTGGGGAAGGTTCTGATGGTTCACTGTACAGATACGTAATAAGTCTAGAATTAATCACTGCTTCAATTTCTAGAAAAACAGTTTCTAATTCTTTAAGAGAAAGAGAAGATTTACAAATAATTTTCTTGTTTAATCGTACGTATCTGCCTTTCCCAGAAACCTCCCCACCAAGGACTCCTTTTAACAATGAATTTCCATTACCTTTAGCGGGAAACAAGTTTTTTACCTCAGGGTTATCTGTTTGACTCCATCATTTTTTCAATTCACCTTTTGCCCTTTTAAAGGCTTTAGCATTGTCGGAATAAAAAATAGAACATAATCCTCTACGAGAAATAAAACGTCTCAAACCTAATAAAAACGAATCTGTACTTATATCAATAACTAATTCCAAATGTACAGCTCTTGAAACTGCACAAGTAAAAATGAGTAAATAACATTTTTTACAGTCAATAGTAAATAAATATAGTTTAAAAAAACTAAAAAACACGCTTTTAAACAACATCAAACTAAAAAGTGAAAAATAATTCTTAATATAAGCTGAAAACAATAATGAACGAAAAATACTAGTATAATTGTGAAAAAAGCGTGGGTTGCTCGATGTACGAAAAATATGGCACAAAGCACCCCACGCTTTTTTCACTATTATACTAGTACTTTTCGTTCATTATTGTTTTCAGCTTATATTAAGAATTATTTTTCACTTTTTAGTTTGATGTTCTTTAAAAGCGTGTTTTTTAGTTTTTTTAAACTATATTTATTTTTCACTTTTTAGTTCGATGTGCTACGAAAGCATGCTTTTTAAACTATATTTATTATTTTATTATTTATCACATAAATAACTACAGTATGTAAGTTTTTGGTTAAAATTTACACACAATCGAAAATATCCCCATTCGACTTGCAGGCCTCTTAAATCTATCTGTACCAATTTTGAACGGCCTAGCTGTATTTCTATTTGTTTTTGCCCCATAGCCCCCCTTACACCATCACCCCCTTACCCGCCCCTCCTAATAATTTTACAAATTCAAAAATATCCGCATTCGATTTGTAAGTATCGAAAACCTCTATGTACCAATTTTGAACGATCTGACACTATTTTATTTTTTTTGCCTCCCTCCCCTCCCCCACTTCTTGCCCCTCCTAATAACTTTACACAATCGAAAATATCCCCATTCGACTTGCAGGCCTCTTAAATCTATCTGTACTAATTTTGAACGGCCTAACTGTATTTCTATTTGTTTTTGCCCCATAGCTCCCCTTACCCCCTCACCCCCTACCCGCCCCTCCTAATAATTTTACAAATTCAAAAATATCCGCAATTGATTTGTAAGTATCGAAAACCTCTATGTACCAATTTTGAACGATCTGACACTATTTTTATTTTTTGCCCCCCCCCCTTCTCTTGCCCCTCCTAATAACTTTACACAATTGAAAATATCCCCATTCGACTTGCAGACCTTTAAAACCTATCTGTACCAATTTTCAACGGTCTAACTGTATTTCTATTTTTTTTTGCTCCATAGCCCCCCCCTTGCTGCCCCACCTGGGGGCTGAATTTCTAAAATTTCAGAAATTGGTTTTTAGATAGTTGCCTTAGCTATATTTTAGAGTAAAAATTTCACGTATATCTATTTTTTTTTGTTTGGGATATATAGGATTATGCGAAATCACGTTTTACGCATGTTAAATCACGTTTTGCCCCCCTCCCACCGCCCCCCTTGGGGACCGAATTTCAAACATTCCAGAAACCGATTTTTAGACATTTGTATTAGCTATATTTTAAAGCAAAAATTTTACGGTTATCTGTTTTTTTGTTTGAGATATGAAGGATTTTGTGCAATCACGTTTTGCTCCAGGAGAAGTTACAAACAAACATACATACATACATACAGGTGAAGCTAATATAAGCGTGTTAAAAAGGGTCCAGCAAAATCTACACTAGAAACATTAAAAGGGGGATGTTCCTGAATTCTGTCAGGGGGTAGAGGCGTAGAGGAGCTTCTAACTGATTACCAGTTTTCACTGAAAAACGTTTACAGATCAAACAGTTTTTTTGGATTCTTTTTACGAAGTGTCTGCATTTAAGAATCCAGAACTGTTCTTTTAGGTGGGTTAAAGTAGCATCTACACCCAAATGACCCATTTTTATGTGAGCATCAAAAATGAATAATTCAACGAATTTATCGTTGGTTAGAAGCAGCAGGAGGGTGTTTGGCCTGCTCATTATTACTAGAAAACTGCAAGTGTCCCTTCAAACACAAAAAGTTATTTTGGTTAAGTTCACAGTTTAAATTGTAAATTCGAGAATTTTTATTTACAGTACCCTGGGAGAGAAGTTTCTGTATTTCACTCCCGAAATGCTCATATTGAATTGTCTTGATCCAAGAATCAAAGGCCTTCTTAAGTTCTGAAGCACATATGGGTCCCCGGCATTTTTAAGAGCCAGGCTTGGCATTGTGGGCAAACCTTTTTATCCAAACTGTCACGCGCAAAAGTTGAGAAAGGTTACTGTATTTATTTACTTCAATGATCTTAAAGAGAGAATAATGATTAGTAAAACAGACAGTATTTACTGCTACAGCTCGTAGCTCTTTCTAAATTAATTGTTCAACATTATTGTCATCAGATTGGTGGATGGAAATTGGACCAGGTCACAAGTGAACGGGTTGAGACAACCAAGAAGAGCCCATCCACCACGAGGAACTCGAAGTAATACTTTTCACTGATTCTCCTCTAATAGTGAGATCTGCAGGATTCTTCGATCCACTACAAAAATTTCAGCACTCAGGAAAGGAAAGTGGTTGCACTTGAGCCACTCTCTTAGCAACGAAAGGTTTCCAAACTTTGGAAGAACCTTTCACTCAATGAAGAACGATTTTAGAGTCACTAAAGAAATATATTTTTTGAGTAATGGCTGGAAAAATGCTCTGAATGTAAATTCCTAAACGAGCACCTACAAGTGCTGCCATTAATTCTAATCTGGCTAAGGTTAAACCTTTTAAAGGAGCAACTTTACTTTTGGAAATCACAAAACTTATGTTAATTTTTCCTTCACTAAATATATATATGCTACAGTTTCACATGGGAAATATGCTACAGCTCCATACGCCTTAGGACTTGCGTCTACAAAAACATGAAGCGATATTTCACTAACATTTTCCATTGAAAAACGTTTACGCTCGATGCTAAAATTTTCTAATTCAGGAAGTTTAGAACATCATGTTCTCCATTTTTTTCTAAGTCATATGGTAAATTTTCATCCCACAGTAGACCTCCTCCCACAATTCTTGAGTAAGAATTTTAACTCTAATTATAAATGGATTAATTAGTCCTCAAGGATCGAATATTTTAGAAATTATCCTCAATATATGTCGTTTGGTGATTCCAAATTCCAAAAGAATCCCTAACATTCCTTAAATCTAATTTAATTTTATCATTACTTGCATCCCACTTTAATTCCAAAAATCCTTCTCCTTGCCTGAAATCCATATTTCCCTCATACCCGTTTTCCCGCCAAAGTTGTTTTAATTCATCAAAATTAGTTTTTAATTTCCTGAGTCTAAATCCAGCAGCGCGTAATATTTCTATTGCCAAAGAGGTTAACTCATAAGCGTTCTGTGCAGTTTTAGCTCCATTGTACAAATCGTCGACGTATAAAAAATTTAACATTTCATAACAATTAGGTTGGTTGGTTGGTTAGGTTTTACGTCGCACCAGTGCTGCGCAGAAGAGCAATTGGCGACGGTCTGGGACACACCCCTAGAGGTGGTCCGGAGACATGCCATCACAATTTTGAACCTCTACGGAAGGGATGGTGACCCCCCAGAGGTAGAGATGTGAGCGGGGAAAAAACCCGGGTTTAAACCAGGGAATAAACCCGGTTTTTTGGGAAGGGAATTTTGAAAGTTTCCAAAACAAGGGAATTTTCAAAGTTTTCAAAAGTTACAAATTAAGCTTTTTTTTTTTCTGAGATTAGATATGTTCTAAGGCATTTCAAAATGTTATCTCACATTTAGATGTTTTTTTTTATGATCTTTCAATTTTTAAATTGTGCTTTTAACGTCTATAAATTAAAAAAGTGCAAGTTTCAAATGTCATTAATTAACAGACATATTTTCTGTTATTGCAGTATATTCATATCTTAGTTCGGACTGTATACATACTGAGTTCAATATAACACTTTTTTTTTTTTTTTTTTAAATCGCAATCGGAGTTTATCATGTTTCAGTTGTATATCTTTAACATTTTATTTCAAAAATAAAACAAAAATGCTTCAAAATTTTCTGCATTTACTAAAACAATCAATAATATTACAATGGAAAATATTATTTCAATTAAAATTTCAACAATATTAATATGCAAAAAATAAAGAAAGAAATAACAGCCAACTTATTAATTATTAGCTATTGAATATTTTATGTATTGATTTGATGCATTAAAAAATTATTGCTCTAATTCGATGAATTATAATAAAATTTAATAATTTTAAAGTATTCTTACTATAATTTAATTTCATTGTAATATTTTTTATAACATATTTTATTATGGTATTCATTAAAAAAAAAAAAAAAAAATTCTAAAGTTATTTAAATAGGCAGACAAAACTTCATCATTTATTATTGTCAATAACGTAAATGTTTAATTTTTTACAATTTTTTGTAAAATAATCACATAATTTTTTATATCACTTTTATTTAAGCAAATAGAATAAAAATGATATTGAAACAAGTTCTTTGTACACTTAAAAAAAGTGAAATTAAATCTAAACACTGAATATTAGTTTCTTCCCATCAAAGTTTCCAAAGTTCCCAAAATTCCCGGTTTAAACCCGAAAATTCGCATCTTTATTCCCCTGAAGCAAAATTCCCGGGTTTTTTACATCTCTACCCAGAGGTATAATTTTTTATGGGAACATGGAGGACATTGCGTCCACGACAGATTTTACGTGCACCAGCCATCATCAGTGTACACGACGGTCTTTGGCCGGCTCGAGTACCGAACCCGCAATCTTCCAATTACGAGGCCGGCGCTCTACCGACTGGGCTACCGCGGCCCCATAACAATTAAGATAATCATCTTTATATCGTATTTCCCTATGTGAAATTTCAAAATAGAAGCTAGCGCAAATGGAGATGTCGTTAACCCAAAGGGTAAACGATTAAGTTGAAGTGTCTGTACCGGATTATCAGGTTCGTCCGGAAACCACAAAAACTTTAGATATTTTCTATCCTCTTCTGCAGTTTCCTTCATTAGGAAAGCATTCTCTAGATCTCCGCAAAAAGGTACTTCATTTTCCCAAATTTAAGTATAACATCCAATAAATTTGGATAAAGATTAACTCCCGATTCAAGAGAATCGTTTAAGGAATCTTTACTTTCATTTGTTTTGAAGCTGCAATCATAAACCATCCGAACGCGAGTAGTTTCTTTATCATTCCTTATTACTGCTCTGTGGGGCATATAATAACCTGAATTCATATCCTCGTCAGTACATTTTCCCACAATATTACATTACAATTGATCCGATACTTTATTTAGACATTTGAAAACAATTTTGACTTCAAATTATGACGGAATATCTATCATTTTCATTTTAATTAGTATATTAGTTGGATATTTATTGTATAAATATCATCCTTTGCAATGAAATGTTTATGTTTACATTCGAAATGGAAGTTCGCATTTTTTTCCTATACAGTTTTGAAATTTAAAATTAAAATTTAATCAATTTTACAGCAAAAGTAACTCAATCTAACACATGTAGACAGTAATTTATATATAACTATATCCAAGTATGGGGATTAAAATCAGGAGATAATTTACCTTAATTTTTTTTTAATTTTTTACAAAAAATCCAATGGACTATTAACATCGGAAATCTTTTGCCTTTTAAGGGGCTCTAGTTGTATCTAATGATCGAAATCCAATGAATTTCAGAAATTGTTCTGAACAAAATCAGAAGGAAAGCCGGAATTTTCATTGAGTTTTCACCTTGATTTTTTTTTTTATGTTCTATATTTACTTTCGGCAAATTTTCCCTCATCGTTTTGTTCGAAAGTCGAAATGGTAAGTCCATGTCATTTCTGAAGAAACTTCGATAACTCTTTGAAACGTCGAGCAAAATGATGAAAAAGTGCCATTAAATTAAGGGAGTTACTATAACAGGCCTATCGTTGCGTAATTTTTATTGCTGTGCTTTAAACGGAAAAGTACCTGCAAATTAAATAGTACTATATTAAACATTAGTAATAAAAAAGGAACTTTGTAAATTTGTTATTTACTATGAGAAAGGGTTTTTAATGCAGTAGAATATTCTGTGCAAATTATTAGAAGTTAATTTTGTAACTTTTATTGACAGATAAATGCATCTGACACCGAGATAGAGGATTCAATGTCTATACGAAGTACCGAAATTTTTGAAGAAGCAAGCACTAGTGAAGAACGTTGGAAAAAACAAGACATAATAAATGAAGACGACAAAAGCAAATCAGAAGAATCAGAAAGTTCGGAAGACTTAACTGATCTAGAATTAGATGATATAAGGAAGATGGTTGTTGGTGAAAAAGCAATTACTGAAACCAAAGATGTCACTGAAGTTAGTGAAGAAATAAGTACAGAACCAGATCAATCTGAATATACGATTACTGACGAAGATATAGAAGATGAAGAAAGAGTTCGTCAAGAACTGCTTTTAAAAGAAAAAGAACAACAACTCTTGGTAAAAGAAGACGAACTAAAAAAAGAAGAAGAACGCAGAGAAAAAATGAAAGTACTTCTTTCCGGTTACTTAGAACTAAAGGCGAAAAAAGAGATGGAAAAGGCGACTTTAAATGAAAAAAGGGTAATTTCGCAATTTTTCCTTCCTTTTAGGGAAGTTTATCAGAAAGAGTGGGGATTAGAGATAGCAAAATTGAAGTTGGCATTTCAGAGAGCTCTCGATTATAAAAAAGCGCACATTCACGCAATACAAAGAGAACGCAAACTCTGTGAGCTTAATCACTTATGGACAGATTGTGCGCATTATCAGATATCCGAAGAACTTTATGATTTTTTGAGAAAAAGGTGTGAGAACCTTAAACAAAAATACATCGACGAATTGGAAGAGACTAAAAAATACTATTTAGAACGCGAACAAGAGATTTTGGACAAGTGCATAAAGGCTGAAGACAGAGCAAAGCTTTTAGTTCAGTTGCGAAAGGAAATACATGAAAATATACTTAAACAGACGAAAGAGATATTAGAAAAATATAAATATCAAGGCCATTTTCTGAAAGAGAAGGAAAAAGAATTAATTGATATCCAGTATATGGCTTATGTCGAGAAAATTGCACAGGAACTTCACACAGCTCTGTCTCCCCCCGAACATAGAATGGACGAAATACGAGAAATCTTCAATGAATGGAAAGAAAAATATGAAAAATTTACTCAAAAATTTGCAAAAAGTAAAAAAGAGATGCAGACAGTTGCCGATGAAATACCTGCACTAGAAAAACGAGTAGACGCTGCACAGAAAAAGCTTAATATTATAAAACGAGAAGCGAAACGAAAACAGATGATTCAAATGGATGAAATTGCCCATTTACAGTCTGCCTCGAAGAAATATGAAAAGTTAAGCCCTTCTTTGAGAAAAATGATATCAGAAAGTGAAAAAGTGAAAGAGCAATTACGAGAGAAAAAGAAGAAGCTAGAGAAAATCATGAAACTGAAAAAATTTTGTGACCGCTTGGAAGCGGAATGTGACAGAATCAATGATGACATTCCGTTCTTAGATCCTTCCGAAAAAGAACAGATTAAGGAGAATGATTGTTTATTTTTAGTCAGAGAATTGTGTGACAAAAATATTGAAGACCAATCTCTTCTCGAGAACATGTACCGCAAAATTAACAGGGTGAAGTTGCAAAACCAAATTCTCCAACGTGACATTGAGAATCTAAAAGTTAATAATATGGCTTTGAAGAGTGACATGAAGAAATATTTGCAGAATATATCTTCAGGAGAATGGCAAAAAATTCCTGAAGACTTGCAGCTCGATACAATTTCTTCTGAGATTCTAACACAACATCATTATCAACAAATGAAGAGGAATGATGCTGATGAGCAATATAAAAGAAATTTAGAACTGCTTAGAAGAAAATGTTGGCCTATTAATAGCCAGATTTTAAATATGGATATATTGTAATATGTAAAAATATGATTTAATAACTTATTTATATCTTAAAAAATATAAAGAAATATTTTCATAACTTAGTGGTTATTTATTTCAACATTCACTTTTCATTATCCAACGTGATACTGAAAATCTAAAAGTTAATAATGTGACTTTGAAAAAGTTGACATGACGAAATATTTAAAGAATATATCTGTACTGATAAGTATAAAGGATTTAAGTCTAAAAATGTCGATTTTGAGTTAAGTACATAGTCAGACTCAGAAAAAAATTCTCTATCTATTGGTATAAAGGACTTAAATCCATGTCATTTAGTATTTGAGAAAATCCATTGGAAAAAAAAAAATCAAGTCAGAAATTTAGCATTAACCTTTAGTATAAAATATTTAATTCAATTTTTTCCCTTTATTAAATGAAGATTGACAATCACTGAATGGTATAAATGGTATAAATCAACCTAATCCCTTTTTCCTAATCGATCCTTCTGATTAGTTTTTAGTTAGTTTAACTTTATTTATCGTCTCCTAAAAAAACAAGAATATGGACTTTAATCCTTTATATTTATCAGTACAGATATCTTCAGGAAAATTCCAAAAGGTATGTAATTTCTCCTGAGTTTCATTAATGAGAATAATGCAACTTAACCCTTTGCCGGCCCTAATGCTCTAAACAGTGATGCGTAATTTAGGGACTATTTTATTCAACTATCACCAATGGTTTTGAAGAAAGATATTTGATATATATAATGGACGAATAAGTTCGAAGTGATTAAGCAACCGTTATGGTTAAAATTAAATGGTGGATATTGAATAAAACCGCTCCAAAGTTTGGCAACACAGGTAAGAGGAGGGAATTAAATAGGACCGACAAAGGGTTAATAAACTTGCCATGCTATGTATACTATATATCTTGATTCAAGGTAGGCTACTGAAAATTTCCACAACGCTAAAATCGTTGATTGAAAGCAATAATCCTATCGTATTAATAAACAATTTAAAATTCAAATATGCATCAAATAAAGGACTAAAAATCTGTGAATACGAAAACATGCCGCTATAAATAAAACAATATATATGAAAGGATAAAATAAGCAAGATTCTAAATTAATATTTAAATTAATATTAAATGATATCTTAATATTATTAGCTCAGAATAAATCTTAATTTTAAGAACAACTTTGTGAGAATTCTATTTTAGCGCCCCAGTAAAGTTAGTTTTTCAGCAAAACACATCGTAGCGCGGGAATCGCGATTAGAAGAAGTTTCATAATCAAAATTATGCAATAGTTGAAATTAGCGGCAATGCATTGCGAAATACGAAATCCTGGATATCCGGGTCAGCCAATGAAAGGATGTGGGTTGGATTTTGGCTGACCTAGTTATCCAATAAGAATAGTTTCGGTTCCCGCCGAAATATCCATATAAAAACGGGAGCACACGAAAATCAGGGTCTTTTTCCATGAAAGCTTTTGATTAAATAGTCGACGACAATAATAAGTTTAAGTTAACGGTCCCAGGAGGGGAATTGATTCGCGGTTCCGCCGTTAATGGAACAATTTCGGCCCGACTCGGCTACGGATCTGTACAGCGTGCTCAAAATGAAGTGACTTAATAAAGTGTAATATGACTGTCTTCTAATAAACGACTGCATCATCAATTGTGGAGTATTTCTTTGAGTGAACTTTCTTAATATGGAGTGACTGGAATACATCAGCCTACAAGAAAGGGCTACGTTACAACGAAGCCGGTAGGATAGTCCTGTAAGGGAAAACCAACAAGTCAGCATGAAATAAGTTGTGGTCAGCACCTTATATTAGTTTTAATTATTTGAATGGAAACCGGAAATTTTTCCAAAAACGGACCGAAACTTTCCAAAACCGGACCGGAACTTTCCAAAACCGGACCGGAACTTTCCAAAATCGGACCGGAAATTTTTCCAAAACAGGACCGGAAATTTCTAAATCAAACCGGACGATGTCAGAAAGAAATAGTGCCCTTAAAAAGCAAGCAACATTAGTAACATCATCTGTACTCAAAGGATAGTAGAAAGAAAAAATATTGACTTACACCAGTTTTGTGTGAAAGATGCCGGAAAAAGGAAAAACAAGATGTGTGACTTACGCCAGTTTTGATCCAAGATTTTTTTTATTGCTCTCTTAAGAGCCATGTTTCAAGTGCTGTGAGATATCAACCAGATGGCCTCTTCCGGATGAGTCCCAACAGAAACACCTGCTTTTTTATGTGTTAGTCCAGAAGTTGTGAATAAAATTTTCTTGCTCCACAGGAAGTAAAAATAGGTTTTTTATTTTTTAATTTATTATTGTGTTTTCATATCAGTGTAAATCAACAAAAAGTGGTGAGTGATTTTCATTTTATTTATATTTAGGATGATTTTTTAGTGACTTTATATTTATCTTAATTTGTTAATAAAAATGAATTGTAATAATGTTTGACATCGTTTATTTTCGCGATGTATTTTATGATTTGAATTGAAAATGTTTTAAGCTAAATTACTTGTTGTCAGATTTAAAATAATAATAATATACCAGATTTTTACTAGGTTTGCAAAAGTATTATATTTCATATGTTAAATTTAGAGCTTTTCATAAATACTTATTATAGAAAATTAAAATTTTTGAAAGTTGATTAAAAAATAAATAAATCAATAAATAAATAAATAAATAAAAATAAATAAATAAATAAATAAAAATTAATTAATTAATTAATTATAATAATAAATAAAAAAAAAAAAAGATAAAGAAATAAAATAAATTCTTAATTGGTTATTATATTTTATGTTAAGAGATTTAAAAATAAAATTTTCATAAATATTTATATAGAAAATTAATTTTTTTTTTTTTTTTGAAAAATTGGATTCCTTGTTTTCAGAAATAAGAAGTATTTATGTTTTCAGAAGTATTTATGTTGATAATAAATTTGATTTATTTACTTGTTATATGTTGTTTATATTTATTTATTAGTAGGATTTATTAGATGAATTTAGACAAAGCACTTTCAGAAGTATTTATTTTTGCACGTCAATAAATGTGATTTATTTGTTTATTTTATGTTTATTTATTATTTGGATTTATTTAGGTGATATAATAACTGTGATTTAAAAAAAAAAAAAAAAAAAATTTCTTATTTTTTTTTCAAAATTTTGAATTGTGAAATAAAGTTAAATATGTCCGAAAGTGACACCTCAACATGTTTATTGACACCCTCTAAGGGTACAGAGGAAAATTTACTTGTGGATACCAATTTAGAAAATAACCTACTTAATGTGAGTAAACTGCCCTCCCCAAACACACTAGTAAAGGCAATGAGTAGTGCCAATGATGTAAAGAAATCTGTAAATATAACTAAATCTCCCACTGTAAGAGAGGACGATGTCCTCATTGCTTTTTGCCCTGAAAACGGCATGATGTGAACATCCTGGCTAATGTATTTTCAAGCCTGGTGTGAGGAGAATGGAAAAGATGAGGTTTGGCGAGTCCGTAATATACAAAGATTTTTGAAGGGTAAAGCCCTCACAGTGTATATAAACAACGGTTTAAACATGCTTCATTGGGAGGAATTGGTTGAAATTTTTACAGAGGAATTCACGACACCAGGTGAAACATCGTTAACAGATTTCTCGAGCATTTGCTTTAAGGCAGGTGAAAATGTCATGGAGTATTATCAGAAAAAACTCCAAGTAGGGCGAGCACTAGGCTTAGAGCCCAAGTTCCTCATGGAAGGATTAACCGACGGATTGCCACTGACTTTAAGACAACTTGTTGTGGCTAATGCGCCAAAAACATTAAACGAATGGAGGGATCTTGTCCACAAATTAAATAAACTGCAGATATCTGAAAAATCTGCTGATCCCCTTCCAAACAAGTTGCCAGGTCAATTTCAAAGGTTCACCTATCCACAAGACAGGGAAAATAGAAACCCAGTTCAATATGCTCCCCGACCACAACCCTGGAGTTACCGGTTTCCTAATGTGCAGAGACCACATATGGGATACCCTAATCAAAACAAACCAAATTTCACAAACAATACTCGAACCAATCTAAGAGGGCCTAGACCCCATTTTCCAAACCCAAATACACACATTCACTTTCAAGGCACTTTGCCTCCTCTCCCATGTAAACATTGTTCAAAACGCAACATTCCTAATGCTTTTCATTGGCATAGTGAATGCCCTTTCAAACAAGAAAATCCAACTCATGTCACAGAAGAGTCACCAGTGGTAGATAATACAACAGAAGGAACAAATAACACCTATTGACAGTTTGCAGCGACCGGTCGCTTTATATACAAGGATATCCAAAGAAAAAACAAGCAAACTAATCAAGGACAAAATCTTATTTAAAACATGAAAATCTGACATTGACAGATTTTAATTTAGTGCCAGAGGCCTACTGCTAAACCTGTTAATATCAACAAATTCTTCTTTAGTTAATTCGTGACGATCTAAATTCCATGATAAAGTTTTCATTAAATCAAACCAATGTGTTTCAGCTGCAGATATTGTAACAAATAACGTTGGAAGTCCAAACTGTCTTATAGCCGCAAAACAACGTTTTTTCTCTTTTTCCCAATGAGGGGGAGGTGTGTGTGCCTTGGGGGGGGGACTCATGTCAAAGGTGTGCCTTGGGGGGACTCATGTCAAAGGTGTGCCTTGGGGGGGGAGACTCATGTCAAAGTTGTACCTTGGGGGGGACTCATGTCAAAGTTGGGCCTTGGGGGGACTCATGTGAAAGTTGGGCCTGGGGGGGAGGACTCATATCAAAGTTGGGCCTTGGGGGGACTCATGTCAAAGTTGTACCTTGGGGGGGACTCATGTGAAAGTTGGGCCTTGGGGGGGACTTCATTCAATAAATCCCCATTCAATAAACCGACTGAAATAGGCCCTTAGCACTATTAAGAGTGTATTATAAAAATTCGACAACGCTGTACCGACTGAAATAGGGGTACCTTGGGGGGGACTCATGTCAATGTTGGGCCTGGGGGGGACTCATGTCAATGTTGGGCCTGGGGGGGGACTCATGTCAAAGTTGTGCCTTGGGGGGACTTCATTCAATAAATCCCCATTCAATAAACCGACTGAAATAGGCCCCTAGTACTAATTAAGAGTGACGTATAAAAATTCGACAACGCTGTACCGACTGAAATAGAGGTACCTTGGGGGGGACTCATGTCAAGGTTGTGCCTTGGGGGGACTTCATTAAATAAATCCCCATTCAATAAACCGACTGAAATAGGCCCTTAGCACTATTAAGATTGTATTATAAAAATTCGACAACGCTGTACCGACTGAAATAGGGGTACCTTGGGGGGGACTCATGTCAAAGTTGTGCCTTGGGGGGACTTCATTCAATAAATCCCCATTCAATAAACCGACTGAAATAGGCCCCTAGCACTAATTAAGAGTGACGTATAAAAATTCGACAACGCTGTACCGACTGAAATAGGGTACCTTGGGGGGGACTCATGTCAAAGTTGTGCCTTGGGGGGGACTTCATTCAATAAACCGACTGAAATAGGCCCTTAGCACTATTAAGAGTGTATTATAAAAATTCGAGAACGCTGTACCGACTGAAATAGGGTTACCTTGGGGGGGACTCATGTCAAAGTTGTGCCTTGGGGGGACTTCATTCAATAAATCCCCATTCAACAAACCGACTGAAATAGGCCCCTAGCACTAATTAAGAGTGACGCATAAAAATTCGACAACGCTGTACCGACTGAAATAGGGGTACTTTGGGGGGGGACTCATGTCAAAGTTGTGCCTTGGGGGGGACTTCATTCAATAAATCCCCATTCAATAAACCGACTGAAATAGGCCTCTAGCACTAATTAAGGGTGTATTATAAAAGTTCGACAACTGTACCGACTGAAATAGGGCTCTAGCACTAAAAAAAAAAGAAAAACTTCGTAGATGTTTTATTAAACAGTTACCAGTCACTAGAAACTTTACTAGAATTTTTCTTGGCATATTGTACATCCTTTCCCACTGTTTAGAGAACTTAAATATTAAAAATTCTGACAAAAACAGAGTTTTTTTTAGTACGGAGGACTATTATTTTCAATCTGTAAAATTTTTATTTTCATTTTTTCATTTTATTTTTTATTTGTTTTTTATCTCATTTTTTGACCGTAAAACTGGGCCACATACTTTTTAAAATGACTGAAATGAATTAAAATGAAATATTAACACCTAAATTTCACACCTTGGTTAATTAAAAATAATTACAAGATAAAAAGATCTTTTTATAAACCATGTTTTTAAATTTTCTGTTCAATCATATAAACGCTACCGAAGGCAGCGGAAACCCGGAGCAATTGGATAAATTTTTAAAAAAATTCATTGCTCTCGTGTTTTGAGCTATTATAAAAGTTTCAAATGTCTAGCTAGTTGGGAAGTTAGTGAAAAATCGATTGCAAGCTTTGTACTGGTAACGGTGCCGAAGGCAGCAGGAACCCGAAACATTTGGTTACAAATATTTAAAAAATGCATTTTCACCGTATTCTGAACTATTCTGAAAGTTTCAAATGTCTAGCTAGTCAGGAAGTTAGTTAAATAAATTTTCTGTTGAATCATATAAACGCTGCTGAAGGCAGTAGGGACCTGAAACAGTTGACTAAAACTATAAAAAAAAAATGTATTGTCACTGTATTCTGAGCTATCCTGAAAGTTTCAAATGTCTAGTTAGTCGAGAAGTTACGGAAAAATCGATTGCAATCTTTGTACTGATAACGCTGCCGAAGGCAGCAGGAACTCGAAACATTTGGCTAAAGGTATTAAAAAAATGCATTTTAACCGTATTCTGAACTATTCTGAAAGTTTCAAATGTCTAGCTAGTCGGTAAGTTTGTTGAATAAATTTTCGTTCGAATCATATAAACGCTGCCGAAGGCAGTAGGGACCTGAATCAGTTGACTAAAAGTATAAAAAAATGTATTGTCACTGTATTCTGAGCTATCATGAAGTTTTCAAATGTCTAGCTAGTCGAGAAGTTAGTGAAAAATCGATTACAAGCTTTGTACTGGTAACGCTGCCGAAGGCAGCAGGAACCCGGAGAAGTTGGTTAAAAATATTTTTAAAATGCATTTTAACCGTGTTCTGAACTATTCTGAAAGTTTCCAATGTCTAGCTAGTCGGGAAGTTAGTTAAATAAATTTTCTGTTGAATCATATAAACTCTGCCGAAGGCAGTGAGGACCTGAAACAGTTGACTAAAAGTATTAAAAAAATTTATTGTCACCGTGTTTTGAGCTATCCTGAAAGTTTCAAATGTCTAGCTAGTCGGAAAGTTAGGAAAAAATCGATTGCAATCCTTGTACTGATAACGCTGCCGAAGGCAGCGGGAACCCGAAACAGTTGGCTAAAGGTATTAAAAATATGCATTTTAACCTTATTCTGAACTATTCTGAAAGTTTCAAATATCTAGCTAGTCGGGAAGTTAGTTAAATAAATTTTCTGCCGAATCATATAAACGCTGCCGAAGGCAGCGGAACTTGAAGCAGTTGACTAAAATTATTAGAAAAATGTATTGTCACCGTGTTGTGAGCTGTCCTGAAAATTTCAAATATCTAGTTAGTCGGGAAGTTAGTTAAAAATCGATTGCAAGATTTGTCCCTGACAAACACACAAACACACAAGAATCGAAGTTAATAAAAACATGGTAAAAATCTAATTGTCGTGTTGAAAAACTGTTTGCACCCTGGATTCAGAAAAATCGCCGCTTTCATTTGGCACGGAATTTGTAACGATAGGACTGCTATTTCTAATTTATTTTGGTGCTACACAAAACTAGTCTACAAAAACTGGCAAGTGGTGAGGACGTTTTTACCCATTGAAACTAATAGTCCTCCTAGTCCAAAACTGTTAGGTTACATTTATTTTCCATTACCAATGCCTCTTGTATTTACCCTCCTTCACTGTATAATAGATCATTCCAATAACGACTGGCGCGCCACCACTTGGACTGTTCGTACGGCGCATCTTTTACCTGTACCTTGTTGAATATTTGTTTCTCTATATGTAACTATGTGATGTGAGTGTTCGTCTAATTAAAAGTGTTTCGTTTTAATATGGACTCATCAATATGCATTATAATTTGCGTGCTCTGCTTTCTAAGCCTAATAGGTTATGGGCCCAGAGCAAATTGAATACTGGATTTATGTATCTGGCTCTAAACCAAAGCCAGAGCTCGTGGCAAGTCATGCGACATCAAGAGAAGCGTTCAATAAATGGACTGATATGGATGAAAAGGCCAAAGCCGACATAATTTTGTGTATATCGCCTTCTGAACTGAAACAAATAAAAAACTGTGAAACATCCCTGGATATATAGAAAAAATTAGAAGAAATATATCAATCTAAAGGCCCCGCTAGAAAAGCGTCATTGTTAATATCGCTTATTCAACATAAAATGGCAGATTCCTCTACTGTGAGCATTTGAGATCATCTTCGAAAGTTTTTTGACATAGTCGATAAACTATCTGAAATGGATATTAGAATAGATGATGACTTGTTAACTGTGATGTTGTTATACAGCCTACCATTCAGTTATGAAAATTTCCGGTGTGCAATGGAATCCAGGGATGAGCTACCGAAACCAGAAGTACTACGAATAAAAATAGTAGAAGAAAACGACGCCGGACGCCATGATGACAGACCGAACGATGGAGCGTTCATGACTGGGAATTTCCGAAAGAAACCTGCTCCGTGGAATAAAAATAAAAGGAATCCTAATATTACTGAACAGTACACTCAGAACGAAAGAGATAATTCAAAAATTACTTGCTGGAAATGTAAACGTATCGGTCACCGTGCAAATCAGTGTGAAAAAGATAAATCATTTAAATATCGACAAAACAGTTTAGGACTACTGGCCAGCACAAATTCAACGAATACGAACATATTATTCAAAGAACAATCCGAGAATCTTTGGTGTGTTGACAGCGGCTGCACGCGACATATGGGGAAAAATGACTCCAATTTTCACGATTTAAAGGGTACGGATATAAAATCTGTAAATTTAGCGAATAATGAAAGAACTGATGTGTTCAGTGTTGGTAAAATATTAATTAAAACAAAAGTCAACTCAAAACTTCAAAATGTAGAGATCAATGATGCTCTATTGGTTCCAGAATTGAAAACGAACTTATTGTCCGTGTCACAAATGTGCGACAAAGGTTTCACTGTAACTTTTAAAGACAAATGTGCTATTATAAATAACAGACAAAAAAATGTGACTCTAATTGCGGACAGAAAAAATGAACTTTATTATCTGCGGGATAATAATGCAAATATAAATAATGCAGCTAATTTTTCTAGTGAATCAATCGATAGTTCTAAAAATATTTTTGCCGATGTGGAAAAATGGCATTGTAGAATGGGTCATCTAAATGTAAAAGATTTGATTGATTCAAATTTAAAAGGTCATATTAGGGGGTTAAATATTAAAAAGGTATCCGACTTCAATTGTGAAGTTTGCGCGTTAAATAAAATGATCCGTGCTCCTTTCCCTAAGCACTCAGATCGTGTTACAAAAATGTTAGAAATAGTTCATTCGGATCTTTGTGGGCCTATTAGGATACCCTCAATAGGTAAGGCCCTTTATTTTATTACCTTTATTGATGATTATTCTCGTTATTGTGCAGTAAAATTCTTAAAAACTAAAGATGAGGCATTGAATGCTTTTAAAGAAATCAAACTTCTTTGGGAAAATGAAAAATCTATAAAAATAGAAAAATTCATGAGTGATAATGGGGGCGAATTTATTGGGACTGAATTTGAAAATTTCTTGAAAGAAAATGGTATTCAGCATAGATTAACAACCCCTTATTGCCCGGAGCAATCAGGTGTTTGTGAAAGGAAAAATAGAACTCTCGTCGAAATGGCCCGTTGTCTATTATCACAATCAAAATTACCCTTAAATTTATGGGCAGAAGCTATTAATACTTCTAATTATATAAGAAATAGATGCCCAACAAAAGCTTTAAATGGAAAAACCCCATATGAATTATGGAATAATATAATACCTAACGTTTAGTTATTTTAAATCTTTTGGTTGCACTTCTTATTATTTCAATAACCACCCTAAACATAAATTTTCCCCAAGGTCTAAAAAGGGAATATTTGTCGGTTATTCAGAAAATTCTAAAGCATTTCGTATTTATCTTCCTGAATCAAATACAGTAATTATATCCCATAGCGTAAAATTTTTTGAAGCGAAAGCTAATGATTTTTCAAAAGTAGGTCAATTGTATCCAGATGTTTTTGAAAGAGAAATACAATTAAGCGAATCGCAACCTGAGTCACACATGCAGTCAGAAAAAAATTCTCCTCCTCAAATAAAAAATGAAAAAGATGAACTGTCACGTGACCTTGTTTCTGCGCCATCGGATTCAGAAGAGAAAAGCATATTGTCATTGCGTAATCGCGAAATAATTAGGGAGCCGGAATCAAATGCAAATGCTGTTTATAGTTTTAATTCGGAAATAGAAATAAATAATGCCTTGAAGGGTTCAGAAGCTTCGAATTGGTATAAAGCAATGACTGAGGAAGTAAAAGTAATATTAAAAAATGATACATTCATAGTAACAGGCATGCCCGAAAAACAATGCATTAAAGGTAGATTTGTCCTTACAAATAAATATGATCAAAATGGATCTCTTTTAAAATATAAAGCGAGATTAGTAGCTCGCGGTTTTAGTCAAAAATTAGGTATAGATTTTCGTGAAACTTTTTCTCCGGTAGCAAAAATGGGATCTATTAGAGTCTTGGCAGGTTATGCTGCTAAATTAGGAATAAAAATACATCAATTTGACATAACGTCAGCATATTTGAATGGAAAATTAGATGAGAAAATTTTTATGGAAGTTCCCGATTACTTTAAAGAAATACTTCAAATAATTATAAATGAAAATTGCGATAGGGACATATCTGATAAAGCAGCCGAGATTCTTAAATATCTAAATGTAGGGAATAAAGTTCTTTTGTTAAAAAAATCGCTGTATGGACTCAAGCAGACCGGGAGATGTTGGAACACTAAGTTAAATAAAATTTTGAATGATTTCGGAGCAAAACAAACAAATGCAGATCCATGTTTATATTATATTAAAAGTGATAAAGGGTTGACTCTTATAATGATTTACGTTGATGACATATTGTTTATGTCACAGGACCCTGATATGTTAGAAAACTTCAAAATTCATCTTAATAAAAAACTCGATGTTAAATATTCAGGCATAGTTAAATATTGTCTAGGGATAAATTTTCAGTTAGAAAATGGCCTTATAACAATGAGTCAACATAGTTATATTAGAGAGCTGTTAGAGCGTTTTGGCATGACAGAAGCCAAGCCCGTAGCTTGTTCTATGGATACAATCATTCGATTAAAAAAGGCCGAAAAATGTTGTGAAAACGAATATCCCTACCGTGAATTAGTTGGAAGTTTGATGTATCTTGCAACTTCCACCAGGCCGGACATTGCAAATTCCGTCAGTCAAGTAAGTCAATTTCTAACTTGTTTTGATAAAACTCATTTGACTGCCGCTAAACGAGTTTTACGATACTTAAAGAAAACAATAAATTTTGGACTTGTATTTAGAAAAAGTAATGAGCCCTTGTTCGGTTACACTGACGCGGATTGAGGGAATTGCCTCGATGACCGTAGATCATATACAGGTTACTGTTTTATATTTTGCGGGAGTGCAATTACATGGGAAAGCCGTAAACAGTGTACCGTAGCTCTCTCATCAACGGAAGCCGAATATATGGCTTTATCCGATGCCACTAAGGAAGGGATATATTTATGTAAATTACTAAATGAGTTATCTGATGGCAAAATTGAAAAAGTGAGTATATTTACAGATAACTTAGGATCTATTAAATTAACTGAAAATCCGATCTTTCATAAGCGCACTAAACATATAGACATTAGGCATCATTTCATAAGGGATGCACTGAAAAATGGAATTACTGATTTAAATTTTGTGTCTACTGAAAATATGGGGGCTGATATTCTTACAAAAGCATTAACATCATCAAAACATTACAACTGTTGTAAAATTATGGGATTGGAAGATGTAACATTGTTATTTGGGTAAATACGTCGACATTGTGGGGGGGGGGGGGTGTTAGGTTACATTTATTTTCCATTACCAATGCCTCTTGTATTTACCCTCCTTCACTGTATAATAGATCATTCCAATAACGACTGGCGCGCCACCACTTGGACTGTTCGTACGGCGCATCTTTTACCTGTACCTTGTTGAATATTTGTTTCTCTATATTTAACTATGTGATGTGTGTGTTCGTCTAATTAAAAGTGTTTCGTTTTAATATGGACTCATCAATATGCATTATAATTTACGTGCTCTGCTTTCTAAGCCCAATATAAACAACGAGATAAATAAAATTTATTGGACAATATTCCTGTGAAGTCACAGTAGGTAAAATCGCCGAACACGTGGCCAACGTAATTGTCGGCTAGTAGCGTGTAAGCAGTGGTTTTGTAAACAAATTAGATTCAAGATGCCGTCTTATTGTTATACATAACATTTTCCAGTCTAAATATTTCTCCAGTGAAACTTAATGATCCAGATATCTGTTCAAACAAGAGCAAAAGAGAAATGTAAACAACTGAATTGAATGGTAAATTTAAGACTATTCCATATCGTAAAATTGCAGAATATTTTATACACACACACACACACACACACATATATATATACATATATATAATCAATAAAAGATAATAAAAATTAAACGCGTCAAAAAATGCGTAAAAAGTAAATCAATCATCACTTATGAATCATGAAACTAATGTCAATATTTAAAACGAAAATAGTGAAGCCTATACGCAAGCGAAGTGTGACGTCACTGACCGTCCGTGGATGGAAGAAAAATATTTCCTATGTTAATCGCCCATTGGATTTTTTGTAAAAAATTATTAAAAATCGAAGAAAATTATTTCCCGATTTTAATCCCCATATTTGGATATAGTTATCGTGCGCATGCGTTAGATTAAGTTGTTTTTGCTTTAAAATTGATAAAATTTGAATTTTAAATTTCAAAACACTAGAAAAAAAATGGAAAATTTCCATATTCGATTGAAAACATAAACGTTTCATTTCAAAGGATGATATTTACACAATAAATATCCAACTTAGATAATAATTAAAAGGAAAGTGATAAATATTCCATCATAATTTGAAGTCAAATTTGTTTTCAAATGTCTAAATAAAGTGTCTGATATAAGATACTCAGTTGCAGCGGAATAGATTTCATATCTGTCATCCTTGGCAGAAAAAAAATATCGCCAAATTATCTGGCGAACATATTTAATTCCTTTCAAAAATCATAGTTATTTTAACAACTTACATTAAGAGAGTAATGAATAATATGAAACAATATTTCGTACAATGCATATTACGAAAATATACATATGGCATGTATATTTTCGTATTACGTTTTTGATCACCAAATACAATAAGCGCCAAGAACGACAGAGTTTTGAAATTTAAAATTCAAATTTTGTCATTTTGACAGCAAAATAACTCAATCTAACATATGCATACGATACGATAACTAATATACATATCTATATTCAAATACGGTGATTAAAATCTGGAAATAATTTTCCTGGATTTTTAATAAGTTTTTACAAAAAAATCCAATGGGCGATTAACATAGGAAGTCTTTTTCTTTCATCCACGGACGGTCATTGACGTCACACTTCGCTTGCGTATTGCGAACAAAATTAAAGATTATAAACAACTTACATTAAAAATTAATGAATAGAAAAAAAGATGTCATTGACTACATTGGATATAGACATGAAAGCTTAAATAATTAGAATTTCAATCACTTTAATAAAGGAATTTATTAACCCATTTGCATCATAAGCGCATATATGTGCGCATTTTGCCTGGCCATTATCACCAGATCGCATATGTGCGCGCATTTCGCTTAGGCTCTTATCACCAAAGCGCATATTATACCCGTGCATATTGGACTCGCAGTCAATGTGGTGATCGGAAATAGCTTCATGGTAAAATAACACGAAAAAGTGGGAAAAATGAACGATTGTGTTTCCGACAGTAGCGAAGAGGTAATTAGACCTACAAAACGCAAACGTTTTACTGAGGTTTCTTTTGATAGTAGTGATAGTGATCAAAGTGCGAGTGATTTTGAGTAGTAAGAAAAAAATGACAAACCTAAAGTGCAAAAAATTATATATGTTGGCGGTGTAAATAAAAACACAAATTTTACTAGAGAGAACGTTTAGGAACTGTTTTTGACAAAAAAAAAAAAAAAAAAAAAAAATCTCGAACATATTGTAACTGAAACTAATCGATTTGGTGAAAAAAATCCAAATTTCAAAGAAATTGCAAGTTTATTTTGCACTCATTATATTTATGCCTATGGTGCAAAAACCTGCAAAAACCTACGCTGCAAAGTTATTGGAGTACGGACAAGAGCACTGAAACGCCATATTTCAAAACAGTGATGTCCCGATATAGGTCCATGGCAATTTCAAGAAAATTGTACTTTGCTAATAATGAACGTGTAGCGATGCCATCAACGCCATTCAAATGTAGATAATCCTAACTTACTGATGGACAAGGGGTTAACCTTTCGTCCAGAGGTACGGCGCTGGATTACTACCCAAACATCCTCGGTTCGAATACAACCTACCGCAACACGCAACATTTACCTTCATTGGTGACCGCGGACGAAGCAACAAGCTATCAACTCCGCTCTATGGCAATAGATGGCAGCACCACAAAACCCTCCGATCATCAAAGCCTGTGAATCGCTGTTCTCACAGCACAAAGCCTGTCACGTCCCACGCCTTCAACTTGCCGCATCAAGAAACACAACTGCTCCTTCAACTTGGCAACGCGGGGCAACTGACAGCACAATCTGGTCATCGCTACCGTCTACAGCAGTAATATCGCTCGTACGACGGTGTACTCTCTAGGAGGGGGAGTACTGTAGCGATGCCATCAATGCCATTCAAATGTAGATAATCCTAACTTACCGATGGACAAGGGGTTAACCTTTTGTCCAGAGGTACGGCGCTGGATTACTACACAAACGTCCTCGGTTCAAATACAACCTACCGCAACACGCACTTTCCTTCAAACGTTTGTAGCGTGTTGCTCTCTTACGTAAAATTAGGCCAATAATGGGTATGATAAAGAAAAGATTCAAAGAAGTATTCATGCCAAGCCGAGATATTTCCTTGAATGAGTCTTTGGTGAAATGTAGAAGCAGAATTCTTTACATTCAATACAACAAAACAAGGACAGCCCGATTCGTAATAAAATACTACAACCTATGCGATTCCAGAACAAAATATATACACAATTTTAGGGTTTATGTATGAAAGGATAAGTGTAAAAAATGTTGGTGATAAGAACAAATTTTCCATTTTCCCGTGAGATGCAAATGGGTTAAAGGGAACATCCATTTAAATTGGTTAACATCACCACAGTTCACATGGCAACATTTAATAATCAACATATGTTGATTAATATTAAAGTATATTACAAAAACTGGATTAAAGATAAAACAAAGGTATCACTATATCACGCTTACTTCAATTTCATATAACCTGTAACTCTTATAAATAATATCGCAAGATAAACATTTGCAGGCCGCAATGCTTTGCTATGGTACAGTTCAGGATTGTTTTCCAAAACAGCTGATTTCCTACAGTCTCGAACGCAAAGGAGAAATATTGTCCTTGGTTGAAACCGGTTGTTAAAACATTTATATATCTCGTTGGTTGAAGCTAATCCTTCATCCACATCCACTGAATCAGCATCAGCGGCATCAGCACCAACGAGATATATCATGATCAGCACTCTAACTTGTATATCTCGTTGTTTATTAGTCACTTCACTTTAATTCATAGCAGCGATTAATTACTGAGATACAATTAATACGAAAGTGCTAAGTTTTCTTCCATGTACCAAGTAATAAAATATATATGTATCGCTCGAATGGAAACACGTTCAAAAAATAATAACACACAATATAAAGTAACGAGTTTTCTCTTAAATTACAACCTTGGAATGATAAAACAAACTTCTTTTATTTTATTTAAAGTCAAATTTATATCTTGAAATAATCGTGATATTTAGCGAAAAGCAAATTAAAATAAGGACATGAATCAAGAGCAAAGAAGAGAATTTAAAAAGAAACGGCGACTCCAATATATTAAAAGAATTCACTTTAGACGTTACATTCGTCGTGTTTTTTCAGCTTTTGATTCAGATAAAAGTATTTCTTTGGAAGCAACAGAAGTAATAGATTCAATTATCTTCGATTTGTTTCACCAGTTAGCAAATCAAGCTAAAGAACTAATGGTGTATTCCGGAAGAAGGACCATGTTATTTCCAGATATAATCCATGCAGCTCTCCTGGTGCTCAGTGGTGAAATAGGTGCCCATGCTGTTGCAAATGGACGTAAAGCTGTACTTCAATATACAGAAAATACTAGGAGGAAATGAAAACACTGTAATATTCAAGTGAAAAAAATTTTTTTTTTGTTAATAAAATCAAACGAGCAATTGGTGCATACAGCCATAAAGTTTAATTTTTTCCGAACTAATTTTTAATAAAATATTCAATTTATCCATAGTATAATTTCGAAGTATTCATTTTTACTATCCATTTTTTGTTTATTTTAAAAAGATGGAGCGGTACAACTGGGGCATTGGTTTACATTTTAAAACGCGTTTTTTAAGCGTCGTTTGGAGAGATAACGATGTCGTAGAACAACTATAGTATTTCCCCTCAGCTGAATTTGGCGATTATGGCTAAATCATAAATTTAAAATCATAAATCATATATCATAAATGATAAAATCATAAGCTAAATTATAAATCACAAATCCAAAGTAAATAGCATGCAGGCTGCCATATTATATCGCAAACAATCCACAACGACATCGTTATCGATCAAATCGGCGCCAAAGAAAAATCGCCAAATTCAGCTGAGGGGAAATACTATAGTTGTACCGATGCCGTTCTGCATTCTTTAGCAACACGTAATGGCATACCGTTTGGTATGCATGGCAACCATTTCTGAAAACAGCATTTCGCTGTGGTATCCAAAGAAAATCGCCAAAAATGAGTTGTGGACCAATATTCCAGTGGCGTCGGTGGGAGAGCTTTAATATAAAACCAATAAAAATTACAACGTAAGAAACACCGAAGTGAAAAAGTATGGGAAGCATACAGCTGTTTTGGTAGCCTTAAGCGTACCGTCTTCAGTGCATAAAGAATGTATGCACTGAAGACGGGGTATAACTTCAGTATAACCCCACAGCTGAATTTGGCGATTTTTCTTAGGCGCCGTTTTGAACGATAAGGATGTCGTTCTGGACTGTTTGCGATATAATATGGCAGCCTATATGTTGTTTATTTTGGATTTATTATTTTATGATTTATGATTTTTAGATTTATTATTTAGCCATAATCACCAACAAAAAAATCGCCAAATATCGTTGTGCGGTTATACTGAAGTTGTTCCGAAGACGGTACGCTTAAGGCTACTAAAAGAGCTGTATGCTTCCCATCTTACGTTGCAATTTTTATTGGTTTTAACCCTCGAAGTGCTATCGTCTCGCTGCGAGACGATTTGGATCCCCGCTAGAGTGCTATCGTCTCGCAGTGAGACGATTCGTAAAATCTGTATAACAACTCGTAAAATCGAGATATCAATCGATTTTACGAATAGTCTCACTCCAAAATGCACGGTGCCTTAGAAAGAAGACTTAAACAACTAAAAGAACAACTTAAAAGAACACTTAAGAGTGAAACGTTCAGCACTTGGAGGGTTAATAATCCAACGCAAAGTGTCCATTTAATATTAGCTTTAGTATAGGACACTCTTACAGTCGGCAGCAAAATTAATAGAGCACTAGCAATAATTCCTATATAAAAAATGCACACTTAATACTGTTTTGTTAAAAGAAATCCTTGTCGAATCATGTTCTTAGATTGACTAAGAACATGACCCTGCAATTTATTTAACAGAGCAGTATTAAGTTTATCTTTTTTATACAGGAATTATTGCTAGCTCTCGAATAATTTTGCTGCTGACTGTATATAAATTTGATGGCATCGAAGTAGCTAAGACGTTTCTCGCCAAGGCCTTTACTTACGCATCTATGATAGCCATTTTAATTCATTGCCAAAATTTCAACAAAAAATTTAAATTCGCAAGGGGGGGGGGGTCATATACTAAAGCTGTACTGAAAATATTGTGGGAATAAATTTGATATCTTTCATCCTTCGCAATATTTGTATTTGACGATCAAAAACGTAATACGAAAATATACTTGCCAGGCGTATATTTTCTTCATAAATATTGTATGAAATATTGTTTCATATTATTGATTGCACTCGTAATATACGTTATTAAATAACCATGATTTTTAAAAGGAATTGAATATGTTCACCAGATAACTTGGTAATCTCTCTCTTTCTCTCTTTTGTTTACTTTCTCTTACCCATAGGGTCGAGAAAGTATTGTTTTAGGGTCAAATTTTCGAACGTGAGTTTTTGTTATTAGGTGTACAAATTAATTCGGTCCGTTTTTTAGCAATAAAAAAAGTATTTATTATTAAACCAAAACAAAAAATACATTATTCAAAGTATTGTCCATTATTTTCTACTATTTTTTCCCATCTCTCCGGCAATCGTCTGATTCCATCTCGATGAAACAACTCATCTCTTTCGCTCATCCATGTTTCGAGCCATTTTTGTATTTCTTCGTAAGAAGTGAACCGCTGACCGGTCAGATCATTCTGCATTCGTCGGAACAACCAGTAGTCGGAAGGGGCGATGTCCGAAGAATACGGCGGGTGCGGTGTAAAAAACCCTTTCTTTTTTGTCTGTAAATCAGCTGCTCGCAAGTGCATAATCGCCTTTCAACGTCTCTGGGTTTCAGTTCATAAGGAACCCATGTTCCTTCTTTTTGGATCATTCCCATCGTTTTTAGTCTCACCGATATTGCTTGCTGAGTCACTTCCAGTTGTTCTGCAAGCTGTTCTTGTGTTTGAGTCGGATCTTCATTCAGTAATTCCTCTAATTCGTTATCTTCAAATTTTTTCGGTTGTCCAGAGCGACGCCTGTCATCAACGCTAAAATCTCCATCTTTAAATCGTCGAAACCATTTCCTGCATGTTTTGTCAGTCGGAGCACTATCGCCGTATACTTCTACGAGCGTTCGATGCGCTTCGGCGGCACTTTTCTTCCAATGAAAGAAAAAAATCAACACTTCCCGCAAATGCTGCTTATTGACTTCAAAACCTGACATGTTTAATGCAATGCTGATCAGGCTATTTCAAGCAAGCGAAAGAGTTGTACACTGAAGATTCTTAACAAATATATAACCTCTCTAAAACCAGCGAAAACAGCTGTCATAGCCTAGCATTTGTATTTGTGGCAGCTAGCGCCATCTTTCGAAAACGGACCGAATTAATTTGTACACCTAATATATTTACATGTTCTGAGGTCCCCTGAATACGAAAAGCATGTTTTTAGCGAATGGTCTGTGTGGATGCCTGTGTGTCTGTTATCAGCATATCTCAAGAACAAATAGTAGCAGAAATTCCAAACTCGGTATTCTAAATGTGTATCATATAGGGATGCTACAGTAAGCTTTTCGTTGAGATGAAGCAAATGGTTCGTGTACAGGGACATTCAAAAGTATTCAAATACATTACGTCTATGGGGGAGATTGCAGGTAAGTAGAGTTTAACATTTATAGACTGCACTAAACCAAATGAAACGAACGTATATTTTTTGTAATAGAGATAGTCAACTGGGAATTTTTTTTTGTGTATGTAGGAGTCTCGCCTTCCCCCCTGGGGGGGAAGTTCCCGCGCGAGAGGAGTAAATTTTCATGATGGGTATCTTTCAAAAGAGCTCGCCAATACTTTTAAAACGAATGGTTGAACCATCGATCTGCGATAATTTAAAATAAAATTATCGATTTTTTTTCATTTTTAACCATTAATTTTTTTTTTTTTTAAATGTAATATTAAGAATAAATTCAACTTTTTTGGGGATATTTAGTGTTATACTACTTCTCTAATATAGAAATCGTCTGTATTATCATAAAAGATGATGTTTTTAAATAACAATATTAATAAATTATTTTTTAAAAACAGAATTATTTTTTAATAACCGAATTAAATTCTATATAAATGTAGGCGCACTAATGAACGGAGGGTTACCAAACGGTAATGAAATGGAGGAGATTCTGTGTTTACACACAGAACTAATTATCATATAAAACTCTTTCGAAGCCTAATTTGAATTGTTTAACATAGGTGTACTTAACAGAACTCGTTATCTTACCTCTGAATCTCCAACCTGTAATTATAGTATTAAATTTCAGGGTAAGAGAAAGTCGTGTGAGTGACACACTAGATTATTATTATTTATTTATTTTGTTATTTTTTTTTTTTTTAACTTTCTTCTATATGTAATATAGAGACTATTGGATTCGTGAAAATTTTCGACTTCCGTTTTTTTTTGATGGATTTACACGTTTTGAGATTTCCTGAACACGAATTGGTAGTTTTTAGAAAATATCTGTGTGTGTGTGTGTATCACGGATTTTGTGTCCACTTTATCCCACGAACCAATGAATAAAATGTAACCAAACTTGGTATTTAGTTGCACCCTGACATAAACTGGTACTGATTAGATTTGGGGATCAATCGCTCAACAGGTGGCGCTGTGATCGCATTTTTTGTACACTTTTAACATGGCAGTATTGGACAAAATTTCGTATAAATGTACATAATGAGAGTTACTTTTAACTTGTGATTGTAAAATTACTATGAATTATTGATAATAGTAGTAGTTAACTAGGAAAAAAATTCTGTGCATGCGGGGGCATCGCTTCCTAGGGGGGGGGGGGGTAAATTTTCAAGATGTGTATCTTTAAGGAAGGTCTCGTCAATAACTTTAAAACGAATGGTTGAACTATAAATCTGTGATAATTTAAAACAAAGTTATCGATTTTTTTTTAGTTTTAACCAAAAAAAAAAAAAAAAATGTATTTTTTTTTTTTTTTTTAAATATTGTTACTGAGTGAATTTGTATAGGAAAATATAGAAGAAAGTCTTGTGGTGGCCACAACATACTAGTTTTTTTTTTTTTTTTTTTTTTTTTTTTTTTCCGCCAAGGCCGACAGACATCAAATCTGCTCCATATTGTGTTGCAGTAGGTGGGGTTTGTTTTTACACAAAATGTACTTTTACGTGACCTGTGCTCTTGTGCCAGAATGAAAAAATAGTTGGCATAGGTGGACTCTGCTCAGTTCCCCATCATATTTATGTTCTCAGAAATTTCTAGTGCGAGACATATTATAATCATGTTAAAAGAAATGAATTTGACCAAAGCTTGATACAGTGACAGAATGAAATCCCCGCCTAATAGGCTATCCACCGTTCAATTGGATATATTTATCTTATTCTAATTTATTAATTTATTTTATCAGGGTCAATTCTGTTGTTTAGTTTTCATGCTACTATTTCCAATGCAATAATCCTCAAAATTCATATTTATATGAAAAATTTACAATTTCCTGCCTGCATTAAGTTAATTTGCGTGTAAAATTAAGAGTGAGGGAAGATCAAACTCGTACACGTATATGAGTATTATTACTCTTTAGATATGAAATTAATTTTATTTGTAAAAGTTTAGAAGATAGTTTGGTATACTGTACGACTTTAGTATTGGTAGTTGCCCTTTTGGCAACTTTTGAATTTTTATCGCCATTCTGGTGATGATTAATTTTGATAAGTAAAGTGCGTCCCAAAAGTTTATAGACAACCGTTTTTTTTTAATTATTATTATTGTTTAAGAGCGAATTAAATGAGTAAGAAAGACGAGATAAATTATGCAAATATGTATTGACTTAATAAAATTTATAAAATACTTAAAGAAATTTAAATAGTCATGAATTTAATATAAAAAATAAAAACAAAATAATGCTGTAAAAGTGAAGGTGTCTTTCTTTTTTCGACTGATTGTAAAGATGCCTCGCAACGTGCAGTTTTCGAAAAATGAAATTTTGCAAATTTATCGTTTGAAAGCTCGTGGAATGAAAATTGTGGACATCGCAAGAAAAATTGGACGCAGCAGTGCAGGTATTTACCAAATGTTGTCAAAATGCGACAATTTTGAAACAAAATCACGTGCTGGGCGACCAAAGAAAACAATTAAACGGCAAGACAGAGAGATTTTCAGATTAGTTTCAACCCAGAACCTGTCTGTACGGTCAATTTCTAGAGAAGTGACCGTTCCATTATGAAAATCTACGGTGCATCGCCGGCTGCAGGTAAGTAAATTGCTTGTTTATCTCAAAAATGCGTCATTCACCAAAGTTGACAAAACGACATAAAGACGCTCGTGTTCAATGGGGTCGAAATCCTATGAATTGAACAGATGAAATGTTGAATGTTCTGTTTAGTGATGAAAAGAAGTTCAATTTAGATGACCCTGATAATTGGGCATATTACTGGCACGATATTCGCAAGGAACCGCAAATTGTTTTCAGCAGACAACAAAGAGGGAGCTCATTCATGGTGTGAGAAGCATTTTTCTTTAATGGAACTACAGATATCGTTTTTTCAAAAGGTGGTCAATGTTCCGAAGATTACCAGAAAATGCAAGAAGTACAGTTACTTCCATTTGGAAAGTTGCTAGGGGGGGGGGGGGGAATGCATATATCAGCAAGACAGTTGCTCCATTCACGTGTCAAACTCTACAATACAATGGTTTAGATAAAACCAAGTAAATGTTATGGACTGACCAGCCCTAAGTCCTCACCTGAACCCAGTGGAGAACCTTTGGGGAATATTATCTAGAGACGTATATGCTAATGGGCGTCAATTTGCAACAGCTCAAGATCTAAAGCTGCAAATTGAAAGAAGTTGGTTTTCTCTAAAGCCAGAATTTCTTCAAACTCTTGTTTTGAGCATGCCTGATCGAGATTTTGAAGTGATTAGGGAAAATAGCTCAAAAATTTGAATGTTGAAGAAAAAAAAAAAAAAAAAGTTGTCTATAAACTTTCGGGACAGTAAATTTTAATTTTTAGTTTCTATCACAATGTCTGTGATTGTAAGATATTATTTTTATTTAGTATTATTATTGTCTTGATATTACATATAATTAAAAATGATTTTGAAATTTTATTCATCTTTGTCAATTGTAAAATAAGAAAAAACCTGTTGTCTATAAACTTTTGGGACGCACTGTATATATATATATATATATATATATAAATCTACACTGTTAAAAAGCTCAACAGAAAACTACTGGTAATCATTTATCTTAAATCTTATGTAAAATTACAGAGAAAAATAAACGGAGATGTTAAAAAATATATTTTACATAAGCATTTTAATGACTAATATTAATTTAATTACTTGTCGAGCGTATATTTGTGATTTAGAATATTTTTTTTTTTTCGAAAATAGAAACAGTTTTAATTTTTTCAATATATTAAAAAAAAGTTATTGTCGCTGGTGTCATTTTTTTTTTTTTTTTTTTTTAATCTGCGACCGCATCTCCTCGTGGAGGGCAGCGTCCTTTGGATCATGAGCGGTATCAATGTTTGCCGAATACTTCGAAGGAAACATTTCAGTTGCTTAGAAATTTCTAACATTTTAATTAAGGAAGTTATTAATTAAAAAATGTCGGGTTAATAAAAGTACTTGAAAAAAGTTTCTCTTATGACGTTGTTTTTCTGTAAAATGTGATCTATGGTGTAAATGTAAATATATATAGTATATATATGTTGTTATTAGTAACAAAGAAAATTGTCGTCTTCAAATAAATAAAAAGCGTTATCTTTGATATCTTCAATGAAAAAATGAATTTAGAGTTGTAATTTACCGTCTGCAAATAAATTATTTTTTGTTACTGGCAACCTCTAATATTGTTTATATATATATATATTTGGGGGGGTGGGGGGTGGGGTAATGAAATAACGTTGTATTGACTGCATTTATTTTTGTCTTTAATGTGTATTTACTTTTTTTTTTAATTTAAAAACATATTTTAAAATATTTCGGATATATTTTGGCATTTAAAAAAAAAAAAAAAAAACTAATTGGCATAGGTGGACTTTGCTCTGTTCCCCATCATATGTATGTTCTAATAAATTTCTAGTACAGAACATGTTATATTCATGTTAAGAGAAATTAATTTGACCAAACGCTTGACACAGTAACAGAACGAAATCCCCGCCTAATAGGCTACCCACCGTACAGTTATATATATTTTTCTTAATCTAATCTATTGATTTATTGTATTGGGGTCAATTTCATAGTTTCGTTTTCATGCTTCTATTTCCAATGCAACAAACTTCAAAATGCATATTGTCTCATTTTGCTATATTGATAAAATCTTAAATTTCGAATAACTTACGAAATTTCTCTATTAGAATATTTGTGGTCAATCATGTTCAAACAAGTATCATAAATGTTATTTTGAAGTTGTCTGATATATTTATGGTCTTCAAAATGGACGTTTATGCTCAATTTAGCCCTATTCT
This sequence comes from Salticus scenicus, assembly GCA_963930645.1. Taxonomy (NCBI): domain Eukaryota; kingdom Metazoa; phylum Arthropoda; class Arachnida; order Araneae; family Salticidae; genus Salticus; species Salticus scenicus. The sequence continues at coordinate 189,876,418 of OZ005658.1, forward strand.
GCTATGTTAAGTAAATCGCAAATTCGAAATAACTTACGAAATTTTTAAATTAAAAAGTTCATAGTCGGGGATGTTCATGCCAGTATCTTAAATGATATTTTAAAAATGTTCTGACAACTTTACGATGAAAATATCCCTCAAAGTGGACGTTTATGCGAAATTTTGCCCTAATCTACCGTGTTAAGTAAAACATAAATTACCAGTGACTTACGAAATTTTTAAATTGGAAAATTCATAGTCAAGGATGTTTATACTAGCATCTTATATAATATTTTAAAAGTAATCTGACATCTTTACGATGAAAATATCCCTCAAAAAGAACATTTATGCGAAATTTTGCTGTATTCTGCCATATCAAGAAATTCGTAAATTTCGAGTAATTAACGAAATTTTCAAAGTAGCATATTTCTGGTTAATGATGTTCATCCCGGCATCAAAACTAATATTTAAAAGCTGTTCTTACATCTTTACGATTAAATTATTTCTTTTCATGCACGTTTAAGTGAAATTTTGCCCTATTCTCCCATGTTAAGAAAATCGTAAATTTCGAATAACTACTGAAGTTTTTAAATTAGAATGCTTCGAATGAATAGGGTTCTTGCCAGTGTCATAACTAATACTTTAAAACTAATCCGACCTCCCTGCGATCATTTGTTCGTGAGATATCGTGTACACAGACTAACAAACTAACAGACACCCTACAGACGGACACCATACAAATTTTGTCATTTTTGGATTCCTCATGTCTGAAAACGTGTGAAAAAGTGAAAAAACCGAGGTCGAAAATTTTCACGATTACCTAAATTCCTCATACATTATAGTACGATGGGGAACTAAAACTAGTTGGCATAGGTGGACTCTGCTAAGTTCCCCATCATATTTATGTTCTCATAAATTTCTAGTGCGAGACATTATAATCATGTTAAAAGAAATGAATTTGACCAAAGCTTGATACAGTGACAGAACGAAATCCCCGCCTAATAGGCTATCCACCGTTCACTTCGATATATTTATCTTATTCTAATCTATATTTATTTTATCAGGGTCAATTCCGTTGTTTAGTTTTCATGTTACTATTTCCAATGCAATAAACCTCAAAATTCATATTTATATGAAAAATTTACAATTTCGCTATGTTGATAAAATCGTAAATTACGAATAATTTACGAAATTTTCCTATTAGAATATTTATACTCAATTATGTTTAAACAAATATCATAAATGTAATTTTGAAGTTGTCTAATGTATTTATGATCCTCAAAATGGAAGTTTATGCTCAATTTTGCCTTATTCTGAAAGGTTAAGTAAATCGTAAATTCAAAATAACTTACGAATTTTTAGTTCCCCATCATACTATAGGTATGGGGAACTCAGGTAATCGTGAAAAATTTTGACCTCGGTTTTTTGACTTTTTTATACGTTTTCAGGTGTGAGGAATCCGAAAATGACAAAATTTGTATGGTGTCTGTCTGTAGGGTGTCTGTTAGTGGGTCAGTCCGTTAGTGTGTTAGTCCGTTAGTTTGTTAGTCTGTTAACACGATATCTCACGAACAAATGATCGCAGAGAGGTCAGATCAATTTTAAAATATTGCTTTCGATACTGGCAAGAACCCTATTCATTTGCAACATTCGAACTAAAAAACTTCGTAAGTTATGAGAAATTTACGATTTTCTTAACATGGGAGAATAGGACAAAAATTCACTTAAACGTGCATTAAATGGAAACTTTTTACTGTGAAAAATGTCAAACCAGTTTTAAAATATCAGTTTTGATGCCGGAATGAACATCAGTAACTATAAATATGCTACTTTGAAAATTTCGCAAGTTATTGGAAATTTACGAATTCCTTAACATGGCAGTATAGGGCAAAATTTCACATAAACGTCAATTTTGAGAGAGATTTTCATCGGAAAGATTTCAGACTACTTTTGAAATATTATTTAGGACACTGGCATGAATATTAATGACTATGAATTTTCGAATATTAAAATTTCGTAAGTTATTGGGAATTTACGAATTTTTAAACATTTCAGAATAGAGCAAAATTTCACATAAACGTCAATCTTGAGGGATATTTTCATCGTAAAGATGTCAAACCACTTCCCAAATATTATTTAGGATACTGGCATGAATATCATAGACGATGATTTTTTCAATTTAAAAAATTCGTAAGTTATTTGGAATTTACGCTTTACTTAACATGTCAGAAAATGGTAAAATTGAGTATAAACTTCTATTTTGACGATCATAAATACATTAGACAACTTCAAAATTACATTTATGTTATTTGTTTGAACATGATTGAATACAAATATTCTAATAGGAAATTTTCGTAAATTATTCGTAATTTACGATTTTATCAACATATCGAAATTGTAAATGTTTGATATAAATATGAATTTTGAGGATTATTGCATTGGAAAGAGTAGCATGAAAACTAAACAACGGAATCGACCCTGATAAAATAAATTAATAGATTAGAATGAGATAAATATATCGAAGTGAACGGTGAATAGCCTATTAGGCGGGGATTTCATTCTGTCACTGTATCAAGCTTTGGTCATATTCATTTCTTTTAACATGATTATAATATGTCTCGCATTAGAAATTTATGTGAACATAAATATGATGGGGAACTGAGCAGAGTCCACCTATGCCAACTAGTTTAAATTGGAAAAACCATAGTCTATGATATTCATGCCACTATCCTAAATAATATTTAGACAGTGGTTTGACACCTTTGCGATGAAAATATCCCTCAAGATTGACGTTTATGTGAAATTTTGCTATATTCTGCCATGTTAAGAAATTCGTAAATTTCCAATAACTTACGAAATTTTTATATTGGAAAATTCATAGTCATTAATATTCATGCCATTGTCCTAAATAATATTTCAAAAGTAGTCTGACATCTTTACGATGAAAATATCTCTCAAAATTGACGTTTATGTGAAATTTTGCCGTATACTGCCATGTTAAGAAATTCGTAAATTTATAATAACTTGCGAAATTATCAAAATAGCATATTTATAGTTACTGATATTCATTCCGGCATCAAAACTGATATTTTAAAAGAGGTCTGACAATTTTACAGTAAAAAGTTTCCATTTAATGCACGTTTAAGTGAATTTTTGCCCTATTCTCCCATGTTAAGAAAATTGTAAATTTCTAATAACTTACGAAGTTTTTTAATTCGAATGTTGCAAATGAATAGGGTTCTTGCCAGTGTCGAAAGTAATATTTTAAAACTGATTTGACCTCTCTGTGACAATTTGTTCATGAGATATCGTGTACACAGACTAACAAACTAACGGACTAACAGACACCCTACAGACAGACACCATACAAATTTTGTCATTTTCGGATTCCTCACCTGAAAACGTGTAAAAAAGTCAAAAAACCGAGTTCGAAAATTTTCAGGAATACCTGAGTTCCATATACCTATAGTATGATGGGGAACTAAAAAGTCAAATTCAAACTCATTATAAATGACTCATATAACTTATACAGTCGGCTGCAAAATTATTCGAGCACTAGCAATAATCCCTGTCTAAAAAAAGTACACTTAATACTGCTTTGTTAAATAAATCCTTATATATCGAGTCATGTTCTTAGTCAGTCTAAGAACATGATTCGACAAGGATTTATTTAACAAAACAGTCTTAAGTGTACTTTTTTAATATAGGAATTATTGGCTAGTGCTCGAAACATTATGCTGCCGACTGTATATACTCATACTAGCAGGCGACGCCCGCTTCGCTGGTCCCTATTTTTAAACGAATCACTATAATTACTGAATTCTCAAAATTGCATTAATTTTTATCACGTGAAAAAAAAAAAAGAGAAACAAAATTTGATTAGGAAAAATGTCGCACCGGGTTCCCACTGCCTTCGGAAAAAAATCCCAAAATGCTCCAACTCTTATTTAATTTATTTTCCCTCTTCGATCCCCCCCGGGTCTATCCTCATAATTTTACAAATTCAAAAATATCCACAATCGATTTGTAAGTATCAAAAACCTCTATGCACCAGTTTTGAACGATCTATCTCTATTTTTATTTTTTTGCCCCTCCCAATAATTTTAAAAATTCGAAAATATCCGCAATCGATTTGTAGGTATCGGAAACCTCTATGTACCTATTTTGAATGATCTAACTGTATTTTTTTTTTTTGCCCCTCTGCCCCCCCCCCCTTCTCGGCCCTCCTAATAACTTTACACTTTCGAAAATATCCCCATTCGACTTGCAGGCCTCTAAAACCTATCTGTACCAATTTTGAACGGCCAAACTGTATTTATATTTGTTTTTGCCCCATAGCCCCCCCTAATAATTTTACAAATTCAAAAATATCCGCAACCGATTTGTTTGTTTCGAAAACCTCTATGTACCAATTTTGAACGATCTCACACTATTTTTATTTTTTTGCCCCCCCCTTCCTGCCCCTTCTAATAACTTTACACAATCAAAAATATCCCCATTCGACTTGCAGGCCTCTAAAACCTATCTGTACCAATTTTGAACGCCCTAACTGTATTTCTATTTGTTTTTGCCCCATAGCCCCCCTCTGCTGCCCCACCTGGGGGCTGAATTTCTAAAATTCCAGAAATTGGTTTTTAGATATTTGCATTAGCTATATTTAGAGCAAAAGTTTCACGTATATCTATTTTTTTGTTTGAGATATATAGGATTATGCGAAATCACGTTTTACGCATGTGAAATCACCTTTTGCCCCCCCGCCAACCTTGGGGACCGAATTTTGAAAATTCCAGAAATTGATCTTTAGACATTTGTATTAGCTACATTTTAAAGCAAAAATTTTACGTTTTTTTTGTTTGAGATATGAAGGATTTTGTGAAATCACTTTTTGCCCCCCCTCCCCCCTTGGGTGGCGAATTTTGTAAAATCGCTTCTTAGTGGATGCCTACATCATAGAAAGAACATTGTCACAAAATTTAATGCTTCTAGGTCCAGGCGTTTGGCCTGGGCGATGATGAATCACCCCCTCACTCAGTCAGTCAGTCAGTCAGGAAGAACGATTTTATATATATATAGATAACTCACTTTAACTCATATATATAAACTCATCTTCTTATTTCACACTGATAACACTGCTGTGCAACAACAACAAAAAAAATTCGAAGTCTGATACCAATTCTTGCTGATTCTTATGTAAAACAACTGCCAGAATCCGAATATGACTCCCATTTTGCCCAGTCACCCACCGTTTGCTAGAAATACCCTCTCCCTCAATTTCTTTCCCTGTTCGATAATTTTATGACCATGAATTTTATTTGAAGAATGAAAAATAATTAATTTAACATTTAAAACAAAAAAAAATACGAGATATGTAATGCATAATTTCAGTGGCAAATCACCCCAAAATTTTTTCCTTGTCGCAAATGTCCATATTTTATAATTTTCCAACTCTGTAGCCCCTCAGAAGATATTTAACGGTTAAAATAATCTTCCCCCTTCCTAAAACTCAAATTTATAGCCATAAAATCACCAAAAAATTATAAAAATAGGGAGCCGTCCCTAAAATTCAGTGGGTGATAAGGCAAAAGGGGTGTCATATTCGGATTCAGAAGGTCATTTTACATAAGAATATGCTGAAATGGTGTCAGAGGCAATTTTCCTCACGAGCAATGTAATTTTTTAACCTTACAGAATTAGACATTTGTATAATACATTTGATATTTCAAATTATAGCAAGAAAAAAATTCATCACCTAAAACTCTCATAGAGAATAGAGTACATTTTATCCTTCGTTATTTTAAGAAGTAGGTAGGAAAGAATTAGATTTTTCAAATTCAAATAATTATGATAATATTTATATGTGAGGCATCCACACGTTTGATTGGCCGACGATTTGCATCATTAAAATATCATGTGTGACATCAATTCCATTGCAAATTTGCATATCCAAAAACGGGCAGAATTTCGCACTCACCCAATATATATCGATTTTTAGCATATTTCATTAAAAAAAAAAAAAAAAGTGGTGTAGGAATTTAACTACAAATAATTAATTTTCGACGGACCATCTTCGTTGTTTTAATATTTTTAATTTGTACGATCACATACATCAAGTATTTACACTATATACAACGAAGAAATAATAGGTAACACATAAAATAATAATTGTGGGCGTCAATAAATTTAAAGTTCTTTGCCCACGTCCATTGTACTTGGCTTCTCATAGCCTTCTGCCCGGTGATCCGCGACGGGGTGGCGCGCATGCGTCAACATCCCGCCCGGCCTTGCTATGTTGTCATGCAAGAACTTACAATATTTTTTTTTGCAAAACTTCAAATTTACAATTTCACATAACATAAATAGATAAAATAATAACAAATAAATGAATGTAACATAATATCAATATTTAGCACAACACATAGAATTAGAAAAAAGATTAACTGATTATAATAAACAAAAATTTTCATAATTAACTAACAAATTTAGAGTAATATATATAATACAGTAAATTAATATAATAAATGTTCATATTCATTTTTACTCCTCGATAGGCAGCACACACAATCTGGAGATGGATCTTTTGTAAATCCCTTTGGTAGTTTTTATATCTACCAATCTAACTTTATTATCCTGACCAGGATATAGCTTTATTACACGCCCTAAAAACCACTTGCATGGTGGAAGATTTTCTTCCCTGACTAAAACCATGTCTCCGATTTTTAAATTTTCTTTATCAATTATCCATTTTCTGCGCTGTTGTAAGTTATTCAAGTAAGAAAGACTCCATCTTTTCCAGATTGCCTGAACTGACTTCGTAATATTTTGCCAAGCATTTAGGCGATTTTTTTCAATATTGGTTAAAGAGGGTTCAACAACAGCCGTTATTGGCCTTCCAATAAGAAAATGGGCTGGAGTTAAAACCTCTAAATCTTCAATACTTGAAGTTAGCGGAGTCAGTGGTCTCGAGTTCAAGATCGCTTCCACTTGAGTAACAAGTGTAAGCATTTCTTCAAATGTAAATTTTGAATTACCCGCTATGCGTTTAAAATGGTATTTAAACGCTTTGATATTTGCTTCCCATAGACCACCCCAATTTGGACTCCTTGGAGGAATAAAAACCCATTCTATTTTTTCCTCTGCAAAAAAATTGAATAAAGATTCTTCCTTATCTCTTACCAGTTTATACAAGGCATTTAGTTCCCTGTTGGCGCCTACCATATTGGTCCCATTATCCGAAAATATTTTATGACACTTGCCCCTTCTCGAAATAAATCTTTTTAACGCAGCTATCAGAGCTTGTGAAGTTAAATCACTAATAAGTTCAAGATGTATAGCCTTTGTTACTAGACAAATGAAAATACAAACATAAATTTTGATTTCTGGACCTTTCCTTCCATATTTATTTTTGATTAAAAAGGGTCCAGACAAATCTACCCCAGTTGAATTAAATGTTTTATCTGGCGTTATTCTTTGTTTTGGCAAGTTTCCCATTTTTTGTACACATACTTTCGGATTTGCTTTAAAACAGACTAAACATCTGTGCACAATTTTTTTACAAAGATTTCTCCCATGAATGGGCCAATATTTTTGCCTAACCTGAAACAGAAGATGTTGGGGACCAATATGAAAATATTTTTCATGATAATATTTTACAATTAATTCCGTTAATTTATTTTTTGAAGGAAGTACATAAGGATGCTTAATCGAATAAGATAACTGCGAATTTTGCAGTCTCCCCCCTACCCTTATTAAACCATTGTCATCCAAAAATGGGGATAAATTAAAAATTTTACTCTTATGCGATACATTACCGCCACTTTTCAAGGCAGATATTTCAGTATGAAATTCCTCCTCCTGCAGCTGTTTCAGTAGGAAGTCTTCTGCCTTTGTCAGCTCTTCAGGCATCAGCGGTCCTTTCTTCTTTTCTAAAGGATTTCTTAGATTGTGAAGAAACCTGAAAAGAAAACTACATATACGTAATATTTTTAAAAATTTATTACTACGATTAATCAGATAGTTCAAAATAGTAAAGTCCTTTTTCAAATTTAGAGTCACTGCATTTTCAGATTTTAATTCAGGAGTGTAGTCTTCCTCATTTAGTTCTGAAAAGTCAATAAAAGATTGTTTGTTTTTCGGAAATTCAGGATCTTTCAGAAATTCAGCACCTGTCCACCATGTGGTGCTGGTTGTTAGGCTTTCAGCAGTCATCCCTCGGGACAACAGGTCAGCAGGATTTTCTTTACTTGCACAATGGAACCAAGAGTTAGGGTTTGTCAGGCTGGCAATTTCTTGAACACGGTTGGCGACAAACTGCTTCCATCGGGTTTTAGTACCCTTTATCCAGAAAAGCACTATCTGCGAATCAGTCCAGTGATATTCAACAGAAGGTCTTTTAAGGTTTACAGTATTTTTCACTTTGGTGATCAGACGAGCTGCGACCAGGGCACCCAATAATTCAAGGCGAGGTAGTGTAACACCGCTGAGGGGAGCTACACGGCTCTTGGAAGTCAAAAGTTTTACTGAAATACCATTTTTTGATTTTGTTCGTACATAAATGGCAGCGCCATATGCTTTTTTGCTAGCATCGCAAAAACTATGTAATTCAACTACATCTTCTGGGGAAGTGGCATCAAGGACGAATCTAGGGACTTCAAGCTCTTTTAACAAGGGTAATTCCGAACACCATTTCATCCACTCTTTTTCGATATTTGGTGATAATGATTCATCCCATTTGGTTTTAGTTGTCCAGATATCTTGAATGATAATTTTTGCCCTGACAGTGAATGGAGAAATTAACCCTAAAGGGTCGAAAATTCTCCCTACGGCTTGAAGAATGGTACGTTTTGTAATTTTATTTATGGATATAAAGTTCAACAAACTCTTGATATCTACAATCAAATTATCTTTATTAGTATCCCAAGATAGTCCCAAGATCTTTGTCTGATTTATACCTAAGCCGATGGTAGATTCTACAGGGTATGTATCAAATTTTTCGCTTTTCCACTGCTCTGTTAATTCGGTATCGTTACTTATCCATTTTCTAAGGGACATTCCTGCGGCTTCCATAATATATTTTGCACTTCGTGATAATTCAAGTGCTTCGTTAAAATCATTACCTCCAGAAATTAAGTCGTCTACGTAAAAACATTTATCTAAAAGTCGAACAGTAGCGGGAAATTCTTCTCTATACTTCTCAATGTGATGTCTAATAGTAGCAGCGAGTAAGAATGGACTTGAACACACCCCAAAATTAACTCGATTGAAACGATAAATCTGTAATTTGGGTTTTTTATGCGCATGCGGTTCTTCATCACTCCAGAAAAAACGAACAGCGTCTTTATGTTCATCAGCGAGACAGATTTGTAGAAAGGCTTGTTTAATATCAGAACAAAATGCTATTTTGTTTAATCTAAAATTAATTAAAACATCCAAAAGATTCGGATTTAAATTTATCCCCTGCCATAGGCAATCATTCAGTGACAGCTGATTATTTTGATGACTCCCTGCATCAAATACGATTCTTGTTTTGGATGTTAAGCGACCTTCCTTTCTTACTGCCTGATGTGGCAAATAATAAATAGGTTTGTTTAAATTATTTTCTGCTGTACTGGGTTCAACTATTTCTATTATTTTTTGATTTACGTAATCACGAATAATCTCTCTATACTGTTCATATAATTCTCTATCATATTTAAAACGTCTCCATAAACTTAAAAATCGTTGTTTCGCTAACGTGTAATTATCGGAAAGTTCATTATAGGGTCTTCTAAAGGGCAAGTGTACAACGTAGCGTTTGTTTTTAAACTGAATCGTTTCATTAAAAATTTCTATAGCTTTATCACTTTCTTTTTGAATTGGATCGTCTCTTATTCCAATGCTCTCTAGATCGAAAAAGAGTTTAAGAGTGCTACTAAGGGAATCGTCTGACAAAACGAAACACTGTTTCGAATTATTCAGTTCTGTTTCTTCAACCTTTCCACACGCTAGCCATCCAAATTCGGTTTCCTTAAAAAACAAATCGTCATTTATTTTATAAGTATTATCCTTTAAAACTTTGAATAATATATCTGCACTGATTAACGCTTCTATTTCATTCGGTTCAAAAAATGTCTCGTCACTCAATTTCAAAAATTCTGGAATTTTTATGTCTGAAATGTTTAATTTATTGCATGGTGTAAGCCCAGTTATTTTATCTACAATCAAAAATTCTACTGGTTCACTAAAAGAACAATCTTCATTTGAAATAAAGGTATCTAATTTCCACTTAATATTTTGGGTCAATCCATTCAAACCTGAAACTGGAGTTTTTATTTTTTCTCTTTTAATTCCTAAACATTCACTCATCTTTTCAGTTAATACGCACACATTTGAAGCGGAATCCAGAACGCATCTTATTTTTATTCTTTTTTTGTTTTCGCATTGAACATAAATATAAGCTGTCGAAAACAGACTTTTTCTATTTTCTTTTAAATATCTGCTATTATTACTCAAAACGGAAGCATTTAATTGCGCAATCCGTTTGTCTATATCTGGTAATTTGGATGAATTTATTTCATCTGAGTCTGGAACCGGGGTTTTGGCGCCAGAAGAAAAACATAATAATCTGTTGTGCTTCATTCCGCAGGTGCATTTGAATTTTGATAAGCAATCATTTTTCTTATGGTTTTGCCTAAAACAAACCTCACAAAGCTTGTGAAGGCGTATTATACTTAATCTTTCGTTAATGTTTAATTTCAGAAATGCATCACATTTATAAATAGGGTGATAAGTATTTTTACAAACAACACAATTTTTGTTTTTATTTTCATGCATTAAAAGAGTTTTAGATTTGTTAATAGCCGGAAAGTTTTTGTTAGTATTTTTATTTCCGCTAGTCATATTCGTTCTATTAATAGATAATAAAACTGATTCTCGTTGTTCCAAAAATTTGATAAATTCTTCAAAGGTAAAGGTGGGAACATTTTTGGATTTATGGGACAACTCAAAATTCTTTCTAGATTCTCTGTCTAACTTTGCTACGAGAATATTTATAATGAAAACATCTGATAATTTATTCTGTACATATTTCAGAACTTTCAAGGCACGCAGATTTTTCTGAATGCAATCAATCATGTTTCTTATCTCTTTGGGATTTTCAGTTTGAATTTTCTCAAAATTCAGAATATTTTGTACATGAATATCAACAATTAATCGCTCGTTATCATAGCGATTTTCTAATGCATTATATAATGATTCAAATGTATCAAAATTACTAACTAGATTTTTAGCGTCATATTTGAGACAAGATCTAAGATAATATAATTTCTGCGACTGATTAATATGAACATTATTGGTTATTAAATCATCAAATTGTTCTTTAAAAGAACTGAATTCCTCATATTTTCCTGAAAATTCAGGTAATACTAAAGGAGGAATTTGAGTTTTAATTTCAAAGTTATCTTGAGATGCATTTTCAGTCGCATTTATTTTTTTATGAGAATCAAATTTCTTATAAGAATTAATAAGAGTATTAATTCTTACCTCTAATTTTTCCAGACGTTCTTCACATGAGTCAAGGTCGTCATCTATGGTTGCTTGTTCAGCATCTTTTAAGTCTTGAATTTCGTAGTATTTTTGTCGTAATTCATCGATTTTTGTTTGTAGCAGTTCTATGTTCTTTAATTTCACTTTTAATTCCACTATATCTATATCGTAATTTTCGGCATTCGTGCCTTCTACATAGTTTTCAATTCTAGTTATCTTCCCTTTCAAGGAAGATTTCAATTTATTATTTTTATCCATAAGTCGCTTATTACAAGCTCCTTTCTCGACGGAGCCACTTTTTGTAGGAACTTAACTACAAATAACTAATTTTCGACGGACCATCTTCGTTGTTTTAATATTTTTAATTTGTACGATCACATACATCAAGTATTTACACTATATACAACGAAGAAATAATAGGTAACACATAAAATAATAATTGTGGGCGTCAATAAATTTAAAGTTCTTTGCCCACGTCCATTGTACTTGGCTTCTCATAGCCTTCTGCCCGGTGATCCGCGACGGGGTGGCGCGCATGCGTCAACAAGTGGTATTAAATATTATGTATTTTAATTTGACGTTGAATATGGAGATTTTTATAAAATTTTTCTGTTTTTGTCTTGCATTATGCACTAGTAACACGGCCCGCATTACAAGTTTGGCGGCCCCTCTAACAAATATTACACCAGTGTACCTTATAGATTTCCTATGATCTCCGGTAAATTTTCTATGACTGTGATTACCTCCCCCCCCTCTTCTCAACTGAAAAAAAATCACACTAGATAAAAGCCTTTTGATTATATTAAGACTAAACTGTTTCTTATAATTGAATATGAATTTAAATAACATTCACATTTTTTATAAAAATATGAATGTTATAAAAATTTGTAATAATTATAATTAGTATCATTTATAATTAAATAATATAATTATATATATATATAATAATATTAATTAATTATATAAATATTGTATAATTAAATATTTATTATCATTTAATTATAATTAGTATCATTTTTATTACATTTTTTATAAAAATGTAATAAAAATGTTATAAAAATTTGTTAGATCAGGCATATTTATGAGTAAGAAAAAAATAAACAGGTCGAATTAACTTTTTAGCTTTACTACCTGACCATACTAAACGTACAATTGAAAAAATGCCTTAAAATTTCTGCCCTATATGAATCTTCATTCTATACATTACATTGCACGTACTGATGCTTCACAAGCTGTTTGGTGAAAATTTTGAGTAAATACCATTACAATGGAATGAAAAAGAAAATTCTTGAATGGCTAGAAGAAAAGGAAATTGGAAGCCATTTAATTCTACTAACCTTCTCACCATCACATTGCCATTATTTATGCCATCAGAGTGCGACATCTTACCACAAAATGAAGAAGGAATCTGCGAAATTGCTACTTTTCACCACAGAAAAAAAAGTTCCACTATGAATAATAATAATACCAAAATATTAATACTAAATTTTTAAAATAGTTTTTATGTTTATTATAATTTTAATCCTTCCATAATAAATGATAATTTTCAACTGTACACTAAATCGAATGGTAACAAGAAGTCATTTAAATCTTTAAACAAGAACAAAAACTCATGCATTTTGCATAGACACTTTTCAACTGTACGTACTCATTCTAACGTTTAACATTCAATATAATTTGTCTATGTGTTCACACAACAGATAAAAATACAGACAGGTAGAACTGAATACATAATCACACTTAAATATTGTTGGAAAGTGTAAAAAATTCTTAACACAAACGGAAATACAGTTCCAGCAATTTCCAAACCAATTGTAGCTTGTAATGTAGCTGAATATTTTAGTGTAACCCTGTAAATCTTAACTCTAAACATACCATATTCTACACAAAACATTTTGTTTTTAATCACATGAATAATAAATGAAAATTTGAATATGATTTGCATAGTACAAAGGTTTTACTTCCTTATACAAAGTAATCCCGATTTGCGAAATGGATTTTATATTTTGCATATCTCAAAAGACAATGATCTTAGAATGTTGCAAATTTATATGCGTGACTGTCATGATGTCTAGCTGTATACCTGAAACTGAAACATTCGTCTTAATAATACCAGCTTCCGTTTCAGAGATATCAATGATTTTACACGAATTTTCATGACGTCTGTATGCAAGTATGTGTGTGTGTGTGTATCTCGCATAACTCAAAAACGGTTGGACATAGAACATTACAAATTGGTATATAAATTTGTTATAACACCTAGTTGTACACCTCCCATTTTGGACTTCCTGTGGCTTTCACTTTTGGAGATATTTAGGAAAATTATATTCATAATGACAAAAATATAATGATTTTGGCCATTGTACATGATCTTCTATCATAGAGATTTCAAAAGAACCTAATGATAGAACCAATAATGATATTATTATGAAAGTTGATGACATTTTTGCGTGTAGAAAGTTATGCTTAAAGACCTAAGTAAGTTCTAGCTAACGAATGCATTTTATTTAATAATATTCAGCCCATAGACAGAGCCTGGAATGACATTGTTATAAAAGTTGTCGACAATTAAGCACGCAGAAATTAATTCTTTAAGACAGAAGTAGGTTTTGTTCGATGAATGCACTTCATTAATGAATATTCAACCAGGAGATAGAATTTGTGATAATAATGATAAAAAAAAAAGTTGTTGACATTTTAGCGTGTAGAAAGTAACTCTTAAAGACACAAGCAAGTTCTAGTCCACGAATTAACTTTATTTAATGAATATTCAGCACTTATATAAAGTCCGTAATGATATTGTTGTAAAATTTGTTGACATTTTTGTATACAGAAAGTAATTCTTAAAGACATGCAAGTTCCAGTTGACATATACACTTCATTCAATGCATCTTCAGCCCGTAGATAGAACCTGGAATGATATTCATGACAAATGTTGTCAACATTTTAGCATGTAGAAAGTAATTCACAAAGAAATAAGCAGGTTCTAGTCGACGAATGCACTTTATTTAATTAATATTCAGTAAACAGTTGAATAAATCTCTTTTTTTTTGTGCTCGAAAAATCAATAATCAATTAATATTCTTGAAACAATCCAATGAAATGGTCATTTTTACTACAGAAATCAAATAAACATTGTTAAGTACACTACAGAGCATAAATTTTGCTAACTCAGGAACAACTGAATATTTCGAAGTCTGAATGGAATTTTAATTCATCCAGAACATTGTCAATGGTTTATGGAATTTCCATGGTAGTTCTGCGTGAGAAACCAATGCATTATTACAAAATTTCCAGAACTAGACTTCTATTGAGGTTAGAGTTTCTAAATTTGGTGAATCCCGTACTACCACTTTTCGCCACATTTGAGGTTAAGTCAATGCCCAGCTTCGTGGAAGTGAAAAAATTGATTATGTATAGAATGTAGCCCATAAAGCTAAAGGCAAGTTCTAGTCTACAATCATCAACAACCACTCATCTTCTCTTTTTTTTTTTTTAATAGTTCTTGTGAGTCATGTATAGAACTTTCAAAGAATTTAGTTCTGCGCTATAAACCAATGAATTTTTCCGGAAAACTCCAGAACTCTGTTCTTATTGAAGTTAGTTGGTTGGTTGAATAATTTTTATTGGCGCAAGGTCCATATTTGGACATGCTGCGCCACACAAAAATGTAAAAGGATAAAAAGCAGCTTTTGGATGGGTTCACCCATCCAGATTGTCATTTAAAAAACACATTAAAAATAAGAAAAAAGATAATAAAAACAGTGTATACAATAAAAAACAGATGTAAAATAGAATGAACAATGTAAACAATAAAATCAGATGTTGAAGTAAAAACCAGCCTCCTTTAAAAAATTTGTCAAGTGATAATGAGGATTTGCACCTAAAAGGGTTGTCAAATTGGGTGAAGATGAATTAAAATAATGTCGATACAGATGACGAAGGCAAGGGCAGTCGGTTAGAATATGGCGAATGGTTAGTGCACTAAAATGACATTTTGGACAATCAGGTTGTTGTTCTCCAAGTAATAAGTATTTATGTGTGAGTCTTGAATGGCCGATTCTTAGTCTAGTAATAATGACATCACATTTTCTGGGGGTGAGTGTAGGCCAGATTAAAATTTCAGGTTTCATTTCTTGCAATTTGTTATTGGTTTGGCTATTCCACTCCCTTTGCCAAATATTTTTAAAATAGGTTTTAAGTGTGTGCTTCATGTCATCGTATGGTACAGGACAGTTTAAAAGAATAGAAGCCTGCCTTGCGGCTTTGTCTGCTGCTTCATTGCCTTTGATGCCAACATGACCAGGAACCCAGCAAAACAAAATGTCAAATCCCTTTTTTTGAAGGTCGTTGTAAGTTTTTAAAATTGAAGTGAAAGATGGATTACAAGAGGTAGATGAAAGAGAATCAAGAACACTCTTTGAGTCTGTATATATAATGAATTTACGATTTGGATGAGATGAAATAAAATTAAGCGCAACCTCAATAGCTAAAAACTCTGCAGAGAAAATGGAAAAGGAGTTAGGCAGTTGATAGCTAAAAGTGGTGTTACCAATGACAACACCACAGCCGACTTTATTAGTGGTCTTTGATCCGTCGGTAAAAATCTCGACGTAGTCCTTATAATGGGAGCGATGAGATAAGTAAAGGGACTGAAAAATAGAAGCATCTGTGTTAGATTTGTCGAACCCATTGAACAGATGAAGACAAGAAATAACCTGGAAATTCCAAGGTGTCATGTTTAAAAGAGACCAAGGACGAATTTTGGTATGAATATGAGAGGTGCCAGCAAGAAAGTTCTTAATTCTAAGAGTGAAATGTGGGATGCAAGATGGGCGATTCACATAAAGATTATGATCGTTACTATTTAAAAGTGAATGAAGTGGATGATTAGGATGCGAGAGGATGCGAAAGTACAATTCACATGAAAGTCTTTGTCTGATGTAAGTGAGAGAAGGCTCCACACAGTCAGCATATAAACTAAAGATGGGAGTAGTACGGAAGGCTCCTGAACAAATTCTTAGTGCACTATGATGTGTTGTGTCAAGTCTCTTCAGGTAAGAATCGGGTGCTGATCCATAAACATGGCAGGCATAATCAATTTTAGACCGAATAGCAGCTCTATATATTTTCAGGAGAGATGGACGATCGGCACCCCAAGAAGTATTAGAAAGGACTTTTAGAATATTAAGAGCTTTGTCACACTTAATTCGTAAGTGTAAAATATGTGGTTTAAAATTCAATTTACTGTCAAAAATAACACCCAAAAAGCGAGCAGTATCAACAACCGAAATTGGCCTGTTGTTCATAAGAATTTCTGGGTCAGGATGAAGCCCTCGTTTGCGGCAAAAATGCACACACTGTGTTTTGTCAGTAGAAAATGTAAAACCATTTCTATTTGTCCAGTTGATGATATTCTTGATGGCAAGTTGTAATTGGCGTTCAATGAAACGCATGTCATTCCCCTGGCAAGAAATTTGCAGGTCGTCAACATATAAACTTCCATTTACAGATTGTGGTAATTGTTTTAGAATATCATTTATTTTCAAAGAAAAAAGTGTGACGCTCAGAACACTGCCTTGAGGCACACCCTCCTCCTGGAAATAGAAATCTGAATAAACTGATCCTATTCGAACCCTAAAGCGTCTGGCTCTTAAGAAGTTTTGAATGAAAATGGGGAGATTTCCTCGAAAGTCCATATTAAAAAGATCTTTTAAAACACCATAGCGCCATGTTTTGTCGTAAGCTTTTTCTATATCGAAAAAAATTGACACCAAATGGTTACGTCTCACATTAGCTTTGCGAATATTTGTCTCTAATAATAAAATATTGTCAACCGTAGAACGGCCCCGTCGAAAACCACTTTGCCATGGAGAAATCAAATTATTTCTTTCGAGAATAAAAACTAATCTAGTATTTACCATTTTTTCAAGTAGTTTACATAGACAGCTTGTAAGAGCAATGGGCCTGTAATTTTTTGGGTCAGTAGCATCTTTGCCTGGCTTAGGAAAAGGAATAACAATAGCATCGTGCCAAGCAACAGGGAATATATTTTCAGTCCAGATTCTATTGTAAAGATGAAGGAGATTTTTAAGAGACTGTCTAGATAAATGTTTAATCATAATGTAGGTAACACCATCGGGTCCGGGAGCAGAGTTATGGCAATGTTTCAAACTATTTTTTAATTCATTTTCTGTAAAAGGTCTATTGTAGTCTGGTGAAGAGCGGGAGTGAAAATTGATTGATGATCGTTCAGAATTATGTTTATGAGACAAAAAAGGTTCGGAATATGAATTAGAACTGGAGATGTGAGATAAGGTTTTACCAATGGTGTTTGCAATATTTTTAGTAGAAGTTATAGTTTGGCCATTATCTTTTAAAAATGAAATACTTTGATTAGAATATAGTCCCATTGCTTTCTTGACACGATGCCAAAGCTGTTTACTGCTTACATTGGAGGTAATACTGGACACATATTTTATCCAGGAATTTCTTTGGGAGATTCTGCGGATTCTTCGTGCGGCTGCCCTTGCTTTTTTTAATGCAATATAATTCGCAGTAGTTGGGTACCTCCTAAAAATTCCCCAAGCTTTTTGTTGCTGTCTTTTCGCATTGTTGCATTCATCATTCCACCATGGCTTTGAATGTTTACTGAGACGTCCAGAGGATTTTGGAATAGCAATATCGGCTGCACTTATAATACAATTTGTGACTTCAGTGATTGCTCTGTTGATATCACCCTCTATCATTTCATATGTGATAGTTGCATTTATAGTGAAAGTAGTCCAGTTGGCCTTGTCATAAATATAATGTGGATTTCTAGGATGATGATCATTAAAATTATAAAAAGATAAAAATAAAGGAAAATGGTCACTATTATGAAGGTCGTTACTAACAAAGAAATTAAAATATGGATAAAGAATGGGAGAGCAAATGGCCAGGTCTATTGCATGAAAAGTTCTGGTAGGTTCATGAAAATAAGTGTTGTCACCATTATTTAAAATGCATAAGTTATTGTCAGTGATTAAGTCTTCAATGATTTGTCCCCGAGGATTAATATCAGGACTACCCCAAAGTAAATTGTGCCCGTTAAAATCACCAAGAATTAAAAAAGGGGTCGGCAGTTGTGAAATAAGCCTATTGAGGTCACATTGGCGAACAGTCATATTTGGCGGTAAATAAACAGTGCAGATGGTGATAAGTATGTGTATATGGATCTGGACTGCAATAGCCTGGATATTGGTATTTAAAGTGATACTAGAATGTGGAATATTATTAGAAATTAAAAGGGCTACGCCACCTGTAGCTCTGTCAGAATGTGTAAAATCTTTCCTAAAACACTGATAGCCACGGATTTTAACATTATCGTATTGTCTTAAGTATGTTTCTTGGAAGGCAAAGCATATAGGTCGATGATCAGAGATTATTTCTCGTATTTCATCTCGTTTATTAATAAAACCTCGGCAATTCCATGAAATGAGATTGGTCATTATTTTATTTTATTTTATATTAAAACATTCACGTCATCATCCTCTGAAGCGGTAGACATACAATCCTCCCCATCGGAAGGATGAAGGCTGATTAAATCATCTTGCTTTGCACTGTTTGTTTTATTAGTTTTATTTAAAGCTGGAGTGGACAATTTTGTTATTTTCTTTTTCTTTATTATGTTGAGACGGGAGGGTGAGTTGGAATGTTTCTTGGAGGCAGAGTTATGAACTCTGTCAGGCAACTTGCTTTTAACAGTTTGTTGAGGTTTATTAAAGTTTGGTGGTTTAGAGGTAGAAGACTGTGAGGAGTTTGAAGCCCGATTTGGGTTGGATTGTAATTTAGGGGGATTGACTATTGTAGTTTCGACTGGAGAGCTAGGTTTAAGAAGACTGTCAGTTTGTGTTGCTATAGTCTGATAGGTTTTTTTGTTAACTATGACGGAGGCATATGATTTTCCAACGGTAGGGGTTCTTGATTCAACTATTTTTCTTGCTTCGGGATACGATATGTTTTGTTTTGTTTTAGTTGTTTGTATCTCCTTTTCCATTTTCCATTTTTCACACGATTTTGAATAGGATGGGTGATCCTTTTTGCAATTCACACAACAGATTGGGGCTTTGCAATTTTCGCTATCATGGCCAATAGCACTGCAGCGGGCACATGTTAATTTTCCTCGGCATGAATTTTTAGAGTGGCCAAAACGTTGGCAATTGAAACAGCGTAGAGGATTTGGAATGTATTGTCTTATGGGGCATTCAAGGTAACCAGCTTTTATGGAGCGTGGTAATTTAGGGGAGTCTATTGTTAAAATAATGTGTTTTGTTGGAATAGGCTTATTGTCACGGAAAATAGAAATACGTTTGACAGCAATAACTCTTTGGTTTTTAAGGTTTTCTAAAATTTCGGATTCGGGGACAAATTGAAGATCAGATTCTGAGATGACGCCGCGGCAAATATTTAATGTTCTATGTGGACTAACGGTAACTGGTATGTTTGCAAATTGAGAACATTTCTTAAGGTTGTTTGCTTGTTTCTCATTTTCTACTTCAATCAATAATTCGCCTGTTTTAAGTTTCTTTACTGACTTCGGATCACCCATAATCGACTGCAGTGCTTTCTGTACCAAAAAAGGAGAAGTGTGTGAGAAGTCTCCTCCTTTTCTTTTCACCACGAAAAATCTAGCATCACTATTCACAAATACATTACTCTCACTTAAAGTTGAAGAAAACTCTTCAACTCTCTCTGCCCATGATTTACCATTTTCGCTTTTATTAGCTTGGCCCGAGCCAGACGCATTATTCGTATTTCCTTTAATTGTAGCCATATTGAGATAAGAAAAAAAGGTTCGAGGGTTTCCTTAGTCCCACAAGTCAGCCCATTTCTTGAATGGACGGAAAGCAAAGGGTTTTCAGAATCGCTCCCTGGGACACCCATAACCACTCACCAGCTACCAGACCGTCGACCCAGATCAGGAATCACATGTGGTAGTCGTGTTAGTCCGGTGTTTCTCGTTCGAGTAGTCACCGTTGTCTCACCTTCACCAAGGGCACCAGTCTCCCAGTGTGCTCCCAAGGCTAGACTACCGTGAGACCCTCACCAAATCGCCAACCCAATAACCAGCGCCACATCTAC
Source organism: Salticus scenicus (assembly GCA_963930645.1). NCBI lineage: Eukaryota > Metazoa > Arthropoda > Arachnida > Araneae > Salticidae > Salticus > Salticus scenicus. The sequence continues at coordinate 189,897,040 of OZ005658.1, forward strand.
ACCGGTCACAGCTTGGTTACTGTATTAGTAATTTTAAGGTTTTTAGCGTAACAAATGAGAACAAAAGGGTGAGTAAAAACAAGGTGAGTAGAAACGAAAAAAGATCATGGAACAAGGTGAGTAGTTTCATTTTTTTGGTTTTTTCAAATTTTATAATTTTTTTAAGATTTTTTTTTTTTTTCAAAGAACAAAACAACAGGAACAAGTAAGTACCAAAAACTTATTGGCAACAAAAGCAAAAAAAAAACCAAACCAAAGGTGAAAGAAATAAAAGGGAAGGGGAAAAAAACAAAAGGAGAGGGAAAAAAAGATCACTCGGGCCCGGGGTGCGTGACTCCCCCTGAATACCTGAAGAAGGTACCCTCCTGGGGGCTTATTGAAGTTAGAGCTTCCAAACTTTGGCAAATCTAAACTACAAATTTTTGCCAAATTTGGTCATCAACTCGCCAAATTCGATGTCAAGACCATATCTACTTTGGCTACTAAAATGGCGACTTAGCGAGATTAATGATAAAATTTTGTGGCAAATATTGTTTCAAGATAGACAGAAATGCTTTCTCATTTTTAACTGAATTGTTTAACTTAATTGTTTTGGTGAAATTTATCGTTTCTTACAGCTAATTTTTGACAAAGAGAACAAAACTGGGCCATCAATACTCAAATCATTTTCACTGAACTCTAAGCTGTGCGTTTGCCAATGAGAGATACTGTAATAAGTTGTAGCATACTATTCCTTAAAAAAAAAACTACTATATTTGTCTTGGAGGTATATATAATAGTATTATCATGACATTTTGTGGTTGGAGTAGCAGTTTTTTTTTTCTTGTTTTGCTTTTAAGGAATGTCTGTGAACTAGAACATGCCTGTTTATTTAAGAATCGGTTGCCTCACACAAAAATGTCAATGTTTTCATAACAATATGTATATTTCTATGGATATATAAGGAAGTCATGTGGTGTCCACATCAGATTTTTTAAATATGATTTATAAAAATAATCTCATAGAAAGCAATGCATTGTCATTCTTTTGTGTGTCCCTGTACACAAACCAGTTGTGATGGTTCTAACATTTTAAATAGAGGCCATTCCATAATAAAATTGAAGACATTCTGAAAATATTTATGAACGCTAGAGTGCGGATAGTCAGATAGAAAGACAGACATGTAGACTAATTAAATTCATAGTTATCTACTCTTAAACATTGCTAGAAAGTATTTAATTTGCTTAATAAAAAAGGAAATGCAATTTTAGCCCTCAATGTATCTGAATACTTTTGAGTGGCTTTGTAAATCCTAATGTTAATCATACTGTGTTCCATAAAAATCAATTTTTGAGGAATATGAGTAATTATGAATTGATTATCTCTCTATATATAAATGGCTAAGAGATTTTTGAGTCTGTTTGTCTGTGTATTGATGCAAGTTGCCACCAACTTTTCATACTTTAGTTAATTTTAAAAAATCTAACTGTGCGATAGATAAGTTAATTAAACCGACATATTCAGAAAAAATGCCCCTTTCATTTGGTACCTTATTTGTAATGAAATTTTGATTAGATTTTTTAAAAATTAATTAGAATGTGAAAATAATAACCTGGTAAAAGCTTTAAAAATGGTAAAAGCATTAAAATTTTCAGTTGTTGCCAAAAAAAATTACTTTTTTTTTTCAACATAAAATGAAATATGCTTTCACGTGAAAAAAAAAAAAAAAAAAAAAAAAAAAATTAAATTTGCTCCTGCACATGAAAAAATGAAAATGGAGTAAAAAATGAATAAATAAAATACCTCAATTTTAGATTTTTCCCCTTTTGTTTAAATAGTATGTTTTTGGCACAGATGAATCGCACTTGTCATGAAAAATAATTCAGCATTACATTAAAGAGCTTTACTTACTGATAATCCTGGGTATTTTTTTTAATTTTGATGCTGAAATAGATCGGATGCATTTTTCGCCAAGGACTCCACTTTTGTAAAAGCCACTTTAAGCCAAGTAGCGCATAAAGAATATAAATAAATTATAAAATATTGAAAAACAGAAAGGAAAGGAAAGGAAAAGAAAGAAACAACAACAACAAAAAAATAATAACATAAATTATGTACTTTTGTCTAAAGTGACGATAAAAATTCAAAAGTCGCCAAGGGGAAGCTACATTAAGGCTGTACCATGATCAGGTTTACATATTTCATTATTTATTTTTCTACATACCAACTGCTATTAACTAACTCAACTACTATTATAACCACAAAAATTGTCTCATGTGATAGACGTAGCCGATCATAGCACACTATAATATTATATTTGGTGTGAAATTGTTGTCATTTTATGGTTGATCAAATAAATCAAATAAATATAGAAAATAATGTGAAAGAAAATATTATGTACACCACATAAAGTGTTGATCATATGTAACTGGGATTGAAATATAAAATGGCTACTTCAATTTTTTCGATGCTGTCCATTTCAAAACTGTCATCTGATAAGCACCTAAATGGAAGCCCACTGGTGAGCTATTGTTACAGGCAATAGGGAAAGGCACCCGAGAGTCTGCGAATGAGTGGGTTGCTGCAGAAGGCAGCAGGGAACCAAAGTGGGCTTTAAAGAAATTTCATGATTTCTTTAAATTTTATTTTTGTTTATAAAGCGATATAGAAAAGAGTTTCCTTTAAATATAGTGACCAGCGAAGTGAGAAAAGCCTTCATTGATTTCATGAATTAAAAAATGGTTTCGTTAACAAACTTTGATCTTTTGGCACGCAGGTAGCATCAGGCCAAGTTTTGTACATTTCGAGTTTGATTTTGAAATTTTTCCCGCATTCGGAATTTGGTTCGTTCCCGAACCGGGACTTTGCTAGTTTATGAATAATCAATTTCATTATGATTTACGCAAAATAAAGGTATTAAAATATAGTTTATAGAATTACTCTCGTAGAATGCAATGCCTTGGAATACTTTCTGTGTACTTGTACACAAGCTAGATTTGGTATTTATTTTCCTCTGAGAACATCCCATAGTAAACTTGAATAACATATATCAATTTCAAGGAATTCTATGCACATTTACGGAAATTAAAGTGCAGACAGACACACAGACAAAGAAGGCAATAGCTAGTAAAAAATTTCAGAGAAAGTTCAGGTTTTAGTACATAATACAAGACATTAAAATAGAATTTGATAAAGCCACTAAAATTGCAAATTATGATGATTATTATTATGCGATGTTTAGAGAATCGATTGAAATTACAACCAATAGTGAGGCATGCAACGACAACGGTGCAGTAGCCCCAGACCGTGTATGGCATCACCTTTTGGCAAAAGATGATCAACATCAGTCAAGCTCAAGTCTTCCACAGAAGATGTCATTCTGAAGAGGGCCGGGTACCCGGCTGAAAAATTTAAACAACGACGCACGAAGTAATGTTTAAGGTTTTATCTATGTTTTTTAATTAAAGTTTATACTTTGTTTTTATCTATATATTTAAACCGACTAAAATATTTCGAAAAGAAAATATAGTTAGAATTTTGATATGATAATTCAATTTGAATTTCCTTACCTCCAGAAAATTAGCTTTCAATGGTAACCCGTGCTCTGCCCTGGACAAACAAATAATAAATATTATTACCTGAAAACAAATCATTGTATATACACTACAAATAATTTTTACAATGAGATAGAGTGTTAAAAATTATATTCAACTCAAACATTTTTCACAAATTCACAAAATTTGGGAAAGGGAGGGGGGGAGTGGTTTTGACAACGGTCTTGCAGGAAAACCAAAGTCATAAACATTTTTTAATTTTGTTGGAAAGTGTTAAAAATGTTTTTCCATTCATTTTTGCTTGAACCTTTTCCATATATTGTAAATGTGAAATAAAATTTTCATAAATTTATATCCTGATGAACTGATTTATCAGAAGAAGTTTTGGGTAGGCTATTATTAATTCCAAACTAATCACTTTCAAACACAATTACGAAGCCTTTTCATTCATAAACGCTCAGCATAATCAGGTATTTTTATTAAGATATGACATTGTGAATCGCTGAATCGCCCTGTAATGCTGCTGCTAAATGGACTGTCTTGGTAGTAGATTTCCAACCATTAGCTTCAACTACGATGAAAAACTGTGTCTTATATACCTGCCAGGAGGGTCTGCCCTTGTAGGTGGATAGCTTAACTGATTCTTAATTCTGTATTCTTTTATCTCTACTTTCATCTTCCTGGGGCAAGGATGTTAACTTTTCTTCTACTTTTCTCTCAAGATCTTCCTCGATTCTCTTTAATTTACTTTTTATCTCTGAAAATCATTCTTTCAGTTCTTGATCAAAATTTTCTTTAACTATCTCTTCAAAATTCTTTTCTATCTTCATAACTTTCTCTTTAAAATTCTCTTCTACCTTCATAACTTTCTCTTCAATTCCATTCATTCTATTTTCCATCACTGTTAATTTACTCTCTATCACTTCTTTTACTGTCAAAAGCTCTCATTTCGTTTTGATTAGATTTAATTTTATCAGTTAATCCCGATTCTATCTTTTCCTGTGCTGCTTTTGCTTCTTCACTCAAACTATCTTTTATCTCTCTTTGCCCTTCTTTCATTTTTTTTTCTGCCCAGTTTCCATACTATTTTTCATTTCACTCATCTGGGCTGCTAACCCTTCGAGAAGTTTCTTCATGTCCTGCTCCATACCTCTAGTTATCACCATTCACAGACAGCCCCACTCCTGCCACCAGAAATGTTGTGTACTTGGAGGTTTATGAGTGTTCTCTGAATGAATGGTGAAATTTGCAGAAGCTCAACAGCTTATTTATAAAAGATTCTAGAACAATACAGGTCTATAAACCAAGTATCAACTTCACTTTCACCAGTAAATACAGTTTAGATAACAGCTGTTAACAGCAAATTCACAGTACGAACTGTACCAGAGCATCAACACAGAGCAAGGCTGTGATCCAAACAGGCTCAGAGCTCTTTTAGTAGCAATGAAAGCATTTGGTGAAACTCAACTGAGACTGACAGATTTGGCTTAAATACTTGCATAGAAATATGTAGAAAACTCCAGAAACTCATCAGCCAATGAAGTTATAGCTTCCATATTTCATATATCGATAAGGATTTTCTTACCAAGGTCGCCAGAGTTATCGCCAAATCCATTACTGGTCTTAATGAGGCTATTTAATGTGTTTTTAAGCTATTTTAATGCGAAAACAAACTAGAAATGCTGAAATTTAACATTTTTTCACCTGACTAAGCCTCTTTGAATGGATTTACATAGAAATAACTACGAATTATTTACAAATTCGTAACATACTTAATTGTTATAGGGGAACCCAGGGCACAATGAAGTACTGAGTTTGGAATGAAATTTGATGTTTTTTAGTGGTAAGGATTTGATGGTAGCGAGCGGCAGTAAGTAGAACTAAACCAAAATATTACTCCATAACTACGACAGCTATGCTAGTCCATTTGTTTAAATGGTGTTGCTCACTGCAAGCAACTCCTGGCCACACACACACACACAAAAAAAAAAAAAAAAAAAGCAGAGCTTCATCCTGCCTCGATATTCAGTCATGCTTTGGGTTCCCCTATATATTGTTTTAAGAATAATTTAAGCTTCTAGAAAAATTAAAATTTAACATATATAATTTTAATAGCACATAGCCAGGTAGCACTTGCTGAATAACTATTCAAAAGTTGAACATTTATAAATATAGCATTCATACTGGATAAAATCATTAACAATTTATTTGATTTCAGTTTCTTTCATAACTAACTTGATTTTAATTTCTTTCATAACTGGAAAAGAAGTTCCAGTGCTAATTTCCGACTGATTCGGAAAAATTACAGAAATTATTTTACGTTGCGCTTAATACACTGGAAAACTTTTAGCTGCTGAATCAAAACAGAAAAGCCATAAAAAATTGTTAAAATTTTATGCTTTGAACGCTAATTACAAAAGACTCATAATCAAATTACTTTAACTCTCATTTATTAATGCCAATGAACTATATATATAAACTTAAGACTACCTGCAACATTTCTGCCATCAGCTAATAAACAACTCAATAAAAATAAGAAGGAAGTATAAAATCAAAATTAAAAATTAGTCATAATAGAGTAGCCAGAAATAAAATTCAAAACTACAGAGGCTGTTCGCACATTTTTTAGATGATTTTGATGGAGTGTACTGAAGCAATTTCACTCATATTTCGTGTTTTAATAGTTCAATTTGATAGCCCTTGTTCTTAACTATCTTTCTACATCGTAATTTCTATGATATTAATGCTTTTTATAATATCGGAAGAGATATATTTTTCTACTCCTCTTGAACGGCTTTCCAAAGTCCACAAAGCGTTGTAGTCGGTGTTTGGATAATGTTGATTTTAAGAGTCAAAAAACACAAAAATCCAACAGTGATACATCAGGAGATTTAGCAGGAATATCAGTGAAGGGTATGGTTTTAATTCCCATTTTTTGTTCCATTTTTTTCTAGAAAAGCAATTGCGGATTGCGATGATTGGCTGCTTGTTTTGTCTTGATACAGTTCAACGGATTGATAGCATTGTGGATAAAGATCTGGATTTTCATTTTTAAAAATTGGAATTAAAATATGTTCTTGATAGTATTTAGAGCTGATTTTGACATTTTTGCCACATTTGTTTTGCTTTTATCTTGCGCTTGTATGAAAAACCAGTGGCAATCATAAATCCTTTAGAAAAACTTCCTTTTGATGCTTTGAACCATATAGCAAAAAAATTTTTCTCCACTTTTGTGATAATAAATTGATCTTTTTTTTATTGCAACCACTTAAATAGACCCAAGATTCATCTATTGTTGCGACATTCTTCCATTTTTCTCCTGATAAATGCTTTTCATAAAGATTTCACTAAAAACTCTCTTTGGAAAGAGCGGAAACCTATCCTTCCATCCACTGCCTTTTTAAAAGCGCATTTTTGCAACTAAACAAAAATTCTAAATATCAGAAGATAAATAAAACTTCCAAAAATATAACTGTTGTAGAAATAAAATTCTCTATGCAAACGATTTTTTCTTACTGCGAAATAAAATCGTCTAAAAAATGTGCGAACAGTTCTTTAGGACAGTTCTTTAGGTGGTCACCATCCAGGCTTAGAGAGAAACAAGCTGAATCTTTGATACCTATCGGATATGAATATTTTTTGTAAGTATTTGTGTCCACTTGTCAATATGAAAGCAAGCAACTCCAACAGATCTATGCAATAAACCGGGAATTTTGTTACTTTTATGGAGCTTATATCACTGCAGAGGATATAGTGATAAAACTGAAAAATATTTCGATACCCTTTTTCAATTCCTTAAGTGATAAATTTCTTTAATTCTGTTCTTAGTGAGCCCTTATGTCAGGAAAGAAATCTATTGTCCTAATGTCATGATTTAAATTTCAGTGGCTTGAATTCTGTGTTAATAATATATATATGTAACATTAGTAGGAGTAAATAACATTTTGTTTTACATTCAAAATAATTGAATACACATATAAAAAGAAACATAGCTTAAGATATAAAAGAGAAATTATTCTCCCTTTAGGTGCATGTTTTTTTTTAATTATTATTACAAATTAAGGACACAAAAGAAACAATGTGTAACTCTTTATTAAGTTATACTAAATCAAACACTCTATGTCTATACACTCTTTAAATTGCATCAATAACACAAATTCATAAAAAAAAAATTATTTGAAACCACGGGAAGTATCCAAATCATCAACCATTTTTCTGACATAACGATACTGTCTTCCTTGATCAGACGGAACAAAGTACCATCCTTTGTAGTCATCTCTTTCTTTCATTAATTGTTTCACTTTATCAATCTTTTTTCTAGAAAAAAGAAAAGAAATAATACCACTTAAATAAATGAATATATATATATATATAAAGCATGCTTTTATTAAAAAATACATAAAAAACCTTAAAATTTGTCCCTTGAACCCAGTACCTTTTAAGAGACTCAGTATCTCAGGGCATTTAGCACAACTCTCTCAAAAATTAAGGGACTTTAGGGACCAAAATGTAAAAAAAACGGACTTTAGGTACCTATTTATTTTACGTGTTCTGGAATATATATGCTGATTTTTTTTTTCTATGATCCCCTACCATGTGTAACCCAAGTTATACCTGAAATCAAATAATTAAAAAATATACACAGTCAATGTCAAAATATAAAAATATATAGAGTCAGTGCCATACTCTTTCGTTTTTGCAGAATACCTTAAGATATACCATAACATGGGGCTTGTAGAGGTGCGAAGTTTCAATAACAGCTACCAGTAATCAGAGTTGTATATTTATGAAATGTGAACCGCCTCACGGAATATTTTTTACGCACAAACTCACATATAATAACGAATTGCACAGTTTTTGTAAACAAATATATAATATATTAATTAAAAAATTAGAAAATTTTCTGAACAAAAGTAAATTTAATATGTATTTCTTTACCTTCTTACAAAATGGAAGACTTTTTTTTTTTTTTCTTCTTCTGCATTGAAGGTGGAAAAAACTTTTGGCTCTCTCTCTCTCTCTCTTTTTTTTTTTTTTTTTTTGGGGGGGGGGGGGGGTGTTACAAAAATTTATTTTATTTACTATTATTTTTTTTAAGTCATTTTTTTTCCTTCAGACAACTGTTTTTATGGTATGAAATACTAAAACATTGTTCTTTTCTTTATGCACCTTGCATTTTTTTTTTTTTTTTGGTGATACAGTATGTATTTTAAATTTATTAAGAAAAAACAAATAGATTCATCAAGTTCAGTAATAAAGCCTAAAAATAATTGCATATGTGAGAAATATTGAACACTTCTATCACTTTTTTGGTTCTAGAAGTAAGCTTTGATCACTAGCTAGGAAGTGTGTGTGTTTGTGTGTGTGTGGGGGGGGGGGGAGACAAAATATAAATATTTGGATGAATGAGAAGTGAAACAATTTTACTTCTTTATAGGTTCTAGAATCTAATAAAGCAAGTTTAAAATGAATATTGATATTTATGTTGCTGATGGAGGAAGATTGGTAAACTAAAGGCTTCTGCAGAGCTTTTAACAGTCGATGGCTAGTTGGAGATAAGAAAAGAGGGGGGGGGGGAATTACATCAGCGAGAAATATTGTATAATTCTGTTTCTTTATAGTTTCTAGAATCTAATAAAGCAAGTTTTAAATGGATATTGACATTTATGTTGTGGATGGAGAAATATTGCGAATTGCAAGGCTTCCGTTGTGCGTTTTATCGTCGATCGTTAGTAGGGATTTTTTTTTTTTAACGATCGATGTCCGCGATTTTTTAAAAAGAGTATAATCCGTAATTTTTATATGTTGTCCGTGATGCCGTAATTATTGCCGTAATCCGTAATAATTACGGACAAATCGTAATAATTGGCAGCTCTAGGCTTGGGCCTCTTTATCTCTAGTAATTTTAAAGCACTTTTATTGCTCTTTGTGATGAAAAATTAAAAATGTCAGATTTTACATTTAAATGAATTTTTATCTGGCAATTAATTAATTGTCCTCAAAATTTGCCATTCTAAGTATGTTGTGCACCCTAAGGTTGTGCATGAATGTGTGTGCCCCCCCCCTCCTCCAGGGGAGATCTTCTCAAAGAATTGTTGGCCTATATGCAAGTTTTTCAGAAAACCACAGAAATTTTCAAATAGCTTAGCTATTTGAAAGTGTGACCTGAGTAAGAATCCGGAATTCCCCCCCCCCCCCTCCCCACTTCTTTGAGAAAAGAATCTTTCAATAACTGGGCTTGCTGCTTTAAAATTCATTTTTGTATAATTGCAAAACATGCATCAGCCTGTGTTTTTCATGGAAAGCAATAATTATGCTGTATGTAACAGTCATGAACTTCTGCAAATAATAAAAATTATATGTCTTCAAAAGTTTGAATGACAAAATAAAACATGTTTTAATTAAATTATAAGCTTTATTTGAAGTTTTACACAGAAGCTTTCCGGCCAGGAGTCCAGCTGCCCCCAATGCTTGTGTTATAGTCTATGAAATAAAAAGAAAATAACAGAAGAAAATAAAAAGTTAATAACTGAGGAAAAATGGATGAATAACAAACCACCTAAAATTTAAAATCATGTACCTAATACAGCCCGTATATTTAGCAAATTTAAAGATCACAAGAATTACTCTAAATTTTACTAAATAGTAAATAAAAGAGAAAGTCCAATTTTCCTTCAGAATATATATGAAAGACATTTATCGTGAAATCCTCCTCCCTTAAATCAATAGCTTAAGTTCCACCAGCAACTTTATAAGAAAACTAAGAGAAATTAAAATTAATGAAAATAGCACTATTGTGAATTTTGATGGCATTAAATTATTCCCATCAACTAACATTAACAAAATTATAAATGAAATAATGAAAAAAAAATAAAAATAAATCAGCACAACATTAATAGCAGCGAACAACTTAATTCTCAATGAAAATTACTTTAGATTTAAAAACAAATTTTAAAAATAAAGTTAAATTGAAAAGAAATGAAATAAATTAGACTTTTTTTATTAATTTGATTCACACTAAAAGGTATGAAAAGATTAATATGAAGTGTTGCCACCTAAATTTTATACTTTAGTTAATTTTAAAAAATGTAATTGTCATGTCAAAAAACTGTTTGCACGCCTGGATTCAGAAAAATTTCCCCCTTTCATTTGGTACCGAATTTGTAACGAGCCATGTACTTTTTAAAATGACTGAAATGAATTAAAATGAAGTATTGCCACCTAAATTTCATACTTTAGTTAATTTTTAAAAATCTAATGGTCGTGTCGAAAAACTGTTTGCACACCTGGATTCAGAAAAATCTCCCTTTTCATTTGGTACTGAATTTGAATGATAGGACTGATATTTCTAATTTATTTCCCCCTTTGTTTTGTTTTTAACCCGGATTCGGCAGGTTTATAACAGAGAATGTAAGCTAAAAAAATAATAAAAATTAATCTTACATTGCCTATTGGTCATGAGTGTTAGAAATTCCCAATAAAAATTAACTTTTTTGTTGCCACTTAAATTTCATACTTTAGTTAATTTTAAAAAATCTAATTGTTGTGTCGAAAAACTGTTTGCACCCCATGATTCAGAAAAATCGCCCCTTTCATTTGGTACTGAATTTGTAACGACAGGATTGATATTTCTAATTTATTTTATGCATTACAAAAGTTGATGCCACCTAAATTTCATACTTCAGTTATTTTTAAAAAATTTAATTGTCGTGTCGAAAAACTGTTTGCACGCACCCCTGTATTCAGAAAAATCACCCCTTTCATTTGATATCGAATTTGTAACGATATTTCTGATATTCTAATTTATTTTCCCCTTTTTCTGTTTTTAACCCGAATTCAGCAGATGGTTTATGACACAGAAAGTAAATGAAAAAAAGTCTTAAAAAAAAAAAAAAAAAAAAAAAGGGGGCGGGTAGTCCCAATGGAATCCCACTATTCAGGTTCATCACTGAATCAAAACTTAGTTTAACAGAAGAAATAACTTTTGAAATTTTAAAGATGAAATTAAATGTTGGTTTAAATACACTGATGATGCTTTTGCTGTCATCGACAAAAACATAAAAATTTAAAAAACACTAGAAAAATTAAATAAAATAAACCCTAACATCTAAATAAAATATAAGAACTTATAAACAAACTAAATAAAATATGAGAAAAGCTGGTTATAAGAAAAACCTAGAGTGTAAACTATAAAAAAAAAAAAAAAAAAAAAAAAAAAAAAAAGTAATTAATTCATATTGAAAAATGGACAGAAACCAAAAGGAAAATATACTACAGCAATTTCATTTAATAAAGGTGCACCCAATAAATTTAAAAATGAAGTTTCAAAACTAAACATAAATATCCCTACTAAACCTAACAGATATTTTCCACCATATCAGTAATGACAAAATCCTCATAAACCCTTTTGAAACTGCAGGCATTTATGAAATAAAATATCAAAGAGAGAAAAATACAAACAGGTATTACATAGCTATGAGCTATTACTAAGAAGAAAATAGAAAAAATAGGATAAAAGAACATGAAACTGACATTAAATATACTAGAGCTACTACAGCCCTAACCCAAAATAATAAAGAACAAAATATAAAAGTAGACTTTAAAAATGTAAAACAACTAGCAACTTTCAAAAATCTTACACGGGCAAAAAAATCACGAAACAAGAGATTTTAGCCAAAGTGCAGTTGCAATTGTGTGGTGGTAATACGAGTGTTGACCAGAGATGGCTACCAACTCGGCTCAAGAAATCAAACAAGAGAAGAATCTGCCACTGCAATACTCGACCATCACACAAGCAGCAAAGACGGCGATATGAATTGTTCATACATGTAATACTTACCAAACGTAATTCAGGGTTTATAAAAAAAAAGGGGAGATACAACAGAATATAGAATCTTAGCACTGAACTATAAAAATGTCATGAATCAATGGAAATCAATGAAGTCTCAATATCAAATAAAATTGCACCCCATACCACAACTCTCAGTTGTCAGACAATGCAGCAGACGACAGTCAAGCACAGCAGGCACATTTTTAATTTATACCATAACAATGTTAGTACTCACTTTTTTATTCATCCCTTCCATACTCCATTTTTTTTAAGCTGATTTTCTTATTTAATTGTAACTACTTATTGGAGAAAATTATTTTACAAAGTAAGTGGTTAAAAAAAATATTGGCAGGTACTAATAATGTTACAGAATAAATTTAAATTATGGCAACTCTGAGTAAAGTGAATATTGGATGTCTACAGATATGTCTTTGGTGGTCATCAGGGTTAAATTTGTAACTGCACTCATTACTGAAAATAGTTTGTTTCCTGATCAAAACTTTAATATTCTAAGTTATGTGCTTACACGATTTTATCACATTTGAAAAAATTTTTGGGCATAACTAAAACTCTTATGACTGTTTAGTGGAGGGAGAGGAAAAAAAGGGGACTTAGGGACCATTTTGCCAAAACAAGGGACTTTTAGGGTCCCGAAAAGAGTTAAGGGACTTTAGGGACCACACTAAATGCCCTGGTATCTTCGACAGTACCACTGTAGTAAGTTTCATATAAAAGTTTATATTTCCATTTAATATTTATAAATTTAACTATGTTAGGTTTGTTTAATAAAATACTAGCTAGCTGGCCAGAGACCCATGAAAATTTATCCTGCCTATCAATCAAGGGATATCTAGGCTCCTAGGTCGCCCTTGTTAAGCACTGTTTTGTGTGTTCCTACCAAGGCACCTATACGGGGCTCTAGAGTTCCTACCAGAGAATGTCTAAGACGTTATACATTGGTAGTGCATTGTCGTGGGCGATAAATGTCCATAAATTGCAAAAAAAGTTTTATGACTGCAGACAAAAACTGTCTGAAAGTTGCAGGCAATTTTTTTTTAATTAGTGCAGACAAAAACTATCTGCAAGCCGTTTTTCTGTGTCTGCAACTATGTTGCTGCGTCACAACGTTTCTTTTTTTTTTTTTTTGTCGTGTCCATGACGTAGTCGAATTAGATTAAATCGTGGATCTTTATAACTGCATCTGCGATTTGTTGGATGTTGTCGTCATATAGGTCTATCAGTGACGCCAATACACCAATTTCTCTCAAGTTCGCACCTATTGCCGGACACTCAAAGATATGGCAAAGTGTAAGCTGTGTATCTGGGCAATTGTTACAGTTTCTATACACCCTTCCACCCTCTTTATTAATTTTCATGCCTCTGTGATGACCGGTTCTTAGCCTTATTATAGTTTTTGTTATTAATCGATCTGCATTTATTTCACAAAGCTGGTGTTTCGTTTGGATTGTTTTGCCACTGGGATTATATGAAATGGAGGGTACATTATAAATAGTTCTTTTAAAGAGAAGCTTAAAAGATTTTATACATATATCACATCCTATGGGGAGTACTTTTTTCAAATTCATTAAATTATTTAAAAGAATGCAGTCTGGAAAATACATGTTTCTGAATTTTCCTAAAGAATGATCATCAATGAAACTGCATGCTTACCCTTTATTTTATTTTACAAGGATCCCAAAAATTTCAGTACATTCAATAAACAAACATACAAATTGAGGATGAAAACACACTGACATGATTTTCACTTTTATTGATTTAATGAAATAATCAGCAATTCAAATTTGTTTAAACAGGTGGTAACTACTAAATGTTCAGAAAGTCCATGGAAGCCACTCTAAAAATGTTTAAAGATGACATGATTAAATTTTAGTTTGCAAAAGAAAAATACAAAATAAAGAGGCATCTAGAATGGTCTACGACCAGGTATTTTTAAGCCTAATAGTATTGCAGCATTTTGCTAAAGACTTTTTCTGATTTGAACATTTTTGTTAAAGAAATTATGAACTCAGCTTAAACCCCATATTATACACACATGCAATAGTGAAACAAAAACTTTGAAATAACATATAGATCTACTTTGCATTTGTTTACTTTTCAGTGTAGTTACATTTAGGCTCATGCTGGGAATTTTACAGGGTGGTGGACACAGGGTTCTAAGGGAAATTTCACACTGAGCTGTAAGCCATTGTGCACATGTATTTTTACCTTCACTAATAAGAGTTGGCAAACATAGTCTACACAGAAAAACTCCAATAAATTTGACCCATATAGTCTTTAGCAAATAAAATCCTATTTTTTTAATTCAGGGTTACCATTAGAGTGTGAGATTGCGAGAACATTGCAGTTTTTCATTTTTTCACTTAAAAATTTTAATTGCCCCATAAATTTGTGCGTTTTTTAATTTTTCAAGCATCAATTCAGAAAAAAGAAAGAAAAAAAAAAAAAAAAAAACACTAAAAGCATTTCTGATCATTTCTTTCAAAACTTATATTTGTCTTTTGATAGAAAATACATGTGACAAACACACTGGGTCCTAATATGCTCTCAAGTATAAGCAACTTCTTGGTCTCCCTTCCTCATAAATTCAAAAGATTTGTTTCCATGAAAAAGAGTTATTTATTATTATTATTCAAAGTTTATTTGGGGGGTCTCAGTTTTCAGAAATCTCACATAGTTTTTAAAAGTCTCCTTTTGTTTTTGAGGAAGGATGAGAAATTTTCACCCAATTTTTTCCTCTGAGAGAACCCTGCTGGAAGCACTTACTTATTCATTTTTCCAGAAATGAATATTATACCCATGAGAAGATTTAATTTAAAAGTGAACTTTGTTCCTTTAGTGATTTGATTTTAAAAAGTGAATTTTGTTCAAAATCAATATTTAACTTATTGAAAAATTTGTAAAGCTTTAATACTTTCACTTTAATAGTAAGTGAAAACTGTAACAGTTATTATTCTGATATATTAACTTTAATAAAAAAAAATTCATATTATTTATACTTAAGAATTTGAAAGAAGTATTTAAAATTGACTGCTTAAAAGTAATATGAAACACATAATTAAATCTTAAAGCAGTTAAACTCAAATAATACCACTTAAAAAAAGGTCCTACATCAAGTAAAGATATTGTACATCATGTAAATGTAACTACTACTACAAGATGAATCTGAATGACTACATTTATGAAATAAATTACATAATGAATCACGTACAGATTGTCACAAAGAAAATATTGTGTATGAATTGTTAAAGTTTCAATAAGTTGTCTGATTAGTCAAATCAACATGAACTATTTACTTCTGATTGGTTGTTTAATTCAGTTTATCACTCTACGGTCATTTTTTGCTCACTAGAGTTAATTATACAGATTTCCCACAGCTCTGCCTATTTTCAAAGACTTTTCCACCACTATTATCCATAAATAAATTTCTTCTTAAATGTATAGGGGTATTTTATAACAAAAATTGCTATATAAATTTACTGTTTTACAAATACAAGACCATAGGAATTAAGTTATAGCGAGTTTAGTGCTTAAAGTGGTTTCTGAATCATTAAAAACAAGAAAGATTCGATTCTGTTACCCGTTAACCTAAGGTCAGAGCATTAACCATTTAGCTACCAGATGCGTGGTTAGGTCGTTAAAGTATTGCTGGAGCTAATGATTTCATTGCTGGAAGAATCTACTATTCTATTCTGGAACTAAGTTGTATCTTTTTTTTTTTTTTTTTTTTTGAAAGTTTAAAAACATGAAACAAATTATTTGGAATTATTTTATGAAAAATGGATTTTCTTTTATAATTTCGAATTTAATATACTTAGTATTTAGTTCAGAATTAGAATTCTTTTAATTTAATTAAATAGATACTAAAAAAAAAATAAATAAATAAATAAATAAAAAATAATATTTTTACATTATCTAATTTTTTAGATTAAAATTCTACAAAATAATAATAATAATCTTATCTTATTTTAAAATTTGAATTATTTACCTTTCTTGTCTTTCGTGTCAGTGAAGACAAGAAAGGTAATTAATCAAATGTAAAATTAAAAATGTCTTCAAATAATTTAAATTTTGAAATATCATTATATATATATTTATACATTTTAATTGAAATTTTAATTTTACGATCTCAGAAACCAAAATTATATTCATTGTATTTACTTCATAATTTAAAATCGTTTCATTTTATCAATTGTAATAACTAAGAAAATTAATTTTTTATGACCATATATTTAAAATACAAATAGTTTAATCTTACTAATTAACTTAACTTTAATAGCTAATAAAATTAGACTAATTTTAATTACTAAAATAAATATAAGAATAATATTAATTAGTAATCTGACTGTACAAGGATGAATTTACCTAGCATGTAAAAGCCCTCAAAAACGACTACTTAAATTGCAAAATGAATGGCAAGAATGAGACTTATTAATGATATATTTCATTTATATCAATAATAAGTGATATTTTAAAAGTTCTTAATAATGCATTATAAAACAAATTGAATATTCAAAATGAGAAAACTTTACAAAAAAAACAAACAAAATAATTTAATGTGAAATTGGAGGCACTAAAAATTTCAAAAAACCTTGAATACAGGGGTAGCCCCTGTGTATGATATAACTAATATACTACCGTAAAATTCCAATAGTAACCCCCTCCCGATTATAAACCCCCCTCTGAAATTTGACGTACTTTACTTTTTCGGAAAATTCCGTTTATAACCCCTCCTCCCTTACCTTTGGCGGCTAAGTTCGACATTCTTTTGTTTTTCCCATGAGAGTTGCAAACATACTTTTTTTTACTTCTGAAGTCTTATATGTTTATTAGAAACTTTAATTTGCATGTAAATGTATCCAAATGTTCTTTTTGCTCATCTTTTAAAAGTAAAATAACTCTAAATAAAAAAAATGTGGCGTTGTTTACATTCTTTAAATTTCAAAACGTTAACTGCTATCCGCAAGCGGCTGTGGCTTTAGCAATCTTGCGTATGCAAATCTGTTTTTGCAATCACAACTCTTTTCTAAATTTTAAATTCTCTTTTTAATTTTAAATCATTAAATAGCGTAGTAACTACGCAATAGTAATTGCATATGTAACTTTAATAGTTATCGTTCACCCTGTTTTGTTCTTTCATATCAGTTAATAGCAGTGCAATTAACTGTTTTTTTTAACTGCTAGCGAATCTTCTAGACTGCTTCGCTTCGCTTCGCAATCGCAATTTGTTTATTACATGTTCGTGTCTGTTTCTGTTATTCCGAATACCTTTTCTTTTTATTGTTAAAATAAAAATTTAAACTGATTAATAAAAATTGTTTATTATTAATAAAATTTAATAAATAATAATCAGTATTATTATATTGTTAATAACTTTATACTTAAAAAAAAAAGATTGTGAAACCTCCAATTATACCCCCCCCCCTTCCGAAGTCACCGTACTTTTTGATGTCCATCAGTGTCCTCATATAAAATAAAACATCTGAATTAATTTATTTTTATTCAAGAAAACATTTAAAACTTACCCTTTTCTATTTTATTAAATCCTTTTCCATATTTAAAACTACTTTGCTTTTGTCTTGCAAACATTGCTTTTCTGTTTACTATATCGGCGTTGCCATTTCCAGACTGCATGATCTTTTCTATTTGTGCTGTTGCCACTCCTTCTAAATTGTCATTATAAATTGGGTTTTGGTTTTCACCACCGGGTGTCGTGGCACGGCAGTCAATGTTATTATGCAGATCAACTTGTTTAGGGCAGTATATAAGGCCGTGACGTTTGAAGATGTGTGAATTTTCAGCTGAGTTCAGTTCTAGTTTCAATGAGCTCCAGTTAGTTTTGATTTGGAGTCCCGGTTCCGGTGAATAGCTGCTGGCGGCTGTTCTGAACTGTAAATATAAATTGTGGACTGCTCATGTTTTATATGCTGAACTCAAATTAAATATAAAAGTAAAATGATTGTTGAATTGTCCTGTTAAGTTTGAATAGTTTGATTATGTTGATACTGTTTACAAATGTTACGTTTAGAAACTTTTTCAATTTACAATATTTTTCTTCAGAAGTTTAAATGAATAGTTTTTTTCATGAGGACTTAATTTCATAATGCCAAGTTTTTTGAACTTTATTTAATTTTTCTGAAATCGTTGGTCATGCGGCGACCACGAATTGACTACTAAAGTTAAGCTTAAACCAGATCATTTACATGTTCTATTCATTGGTCATTTGGCGACCATGAAGTTTGATATCGTTTAGCTGACTTTATCTTTCTACAAATTCTGTGGCATTCCCTGGTCATTTGGCGACCGCGATCTTCGTAAATTTTGTGTTGAGTTTGTTTTTTCCAACTAGTTTCATCTGTGTTCTTCAATATGATTTCGATGTTACGGTATATGTGTTTAAACGTTCTTCTGGTAAAATTGCGTGTGCCAGTGTGAAGTAATGTTTATTCTTCCATTTTCCACATTGGTCATGCGGCGACCATGTAAACGAACTTGAATGTTATGCCAAAAGACTTTGCTTTCTTCCATGTACCATCAAGTAACACTGATATGTTATTGGAGAGGTAATATAATTTTGAATTGTTGTTGAGAAATTAATCCTGTTATATTGAATTTGAAATTTTGTTATATATATTTATATTAAATCGTTCTCTAATTATTGTTATAATTGTTTTTTTTCAATTTATGATATCTTCATGAATAAATCTATTTTCCGTTTAAAATATTTTTGTATTTACTGAGTCTGAAACTTTACATACTAGTCAAATTAGTTAAAGTAAAAATCCTCCAAATTTAAATAATTCTATTGCAGCTTTTTATCTGCTTAAATATAAATTTATTTAAGACAGACTGTAAAGTGTCTAACATTTTGGGTTATGGGCCCAGTTTAAATGAGGTTTTTTTTTGACTAGCTTTTTTAGACTCAGTGAATTTAATTTGTGGTATATTTAATTATTTAATCATGGCTTACAATATAGTTCCTCAGATAGTTAAACTTAATTCCCATAATTACTCTGGTTGGAAATGTGACATGAAGTTCCTTTTAATGGAGAAAAATGCCTTCGATATCGTAACTGGCAACGAAGAGCAACCTGTTAAGAGTGATACAGTTACTGTTGATGCTATAAAAGATTTTAAGAGAAGGCAGAATGCTGCCATGTCTTTAATTTACTTAAACATTGAACCGGAATATTGGAGTTTAATTAGCGAGTGTGATGATCCCTCTAAAGCTAGGGACATTCTTAAAGTCAATTTCCAACCAGACAGTAGAAGTCACCATATGAAGTTATATTCTGAATTAATGTCCTGTTTTTTAGACCCTGGCGAATCTATAGGAATTTATGCAGCAAAAATTTCAAAAATAGCAGATCAATTAAAATCTATTGGTAAACCTATAAATGACGAGTATTTGTGTTTTCAGATTTTACGTTTTTTGCCTGATAAGTTTGACCAAATTGTCCAGCAAATTTTAAGATGGCCTGATAAAGATTTTGAGTTTAAAAATATTGTAACTGAACTTTGTGCTGAGGAGACTCGTCTCCAGCTCAGAAATCTTGATAAATCTAGGGTTGATTGTAATATTGAAGCCCAGAGTGTCAAGTTTAAGAAAAGGCCTGTTTTTACTTGCTGGCGATGTGGAAAAAAGGGTCATATCAGTAAAGATTGTCGAGTAAAGTTAAATAATGATAAATCTGCTAGAGAAAATACTTTTAAAGGTAATTTTGTAAAAAGAGGTGACTCCGTTCAACAGCCAAAACGTGATAAAACTTCCCCCCCCCCGTAAAAATAAAGGTCTTAAAGCTCAGAATTACATTGCTGAAGCTAATTTAAGTGGTTTTAACAGAGAAGGAAGCTGGGCTTTTGATACCGCCGCCTCTCACCACTTCTGCAAAGATAAATCTTCTTTTTGTAATTTCACCGAAATTTCTGGTGATGAGTTGCACGTGGCTGTTGACGGGGTTACTTTCCCCATTACTGGAAAAGGGGAAGTTGAACTAGATTTTAATGGTACTATTATAAAACTTTGGAATGTTCTTTTCTCTCCTAATTTAAGGAAAAATTTGTTAAGTGGTTCTAGATTCGACCAGGGCGGGGCTAAATTTACTGGTAAGACTGGTAAACTAAACGTGGTCGATAAATATGGCAAGTTTCTTTTTTCTGCTAAACTTTATGATGGGATCTATTATACTTTTCCAAAAATCATAAGAAATAATCATAATGTTAAAATGAATGGGGGGCAGAATTCTAAAACTAATGTTGATCTAAATTTTAATGCTGAAATTTCAGCTTCACCTGTAATTAAAACTGCCAATATTAAAGATATAGATACATGGCACTTACGTTTTGATCACATTAGCCCAGACTTAATTTATAATACTATTCGTAATTCTGCAGTTAAAGGTCTTCCTCATTTAAAATCTGTTGATAATTTTTTTGTGATCCTTGTCATTTAAGCAAACAAAATCGTGTCTCTTTTAAGCCTCTTGGTTCTTCTTCATCTAAAAAGCCATTAGATAGAATCTCTCTTGATACTTGGGGTCCTGTTAAAATTTCTGGAAAGAAAGGTGAACGTTTTTTTGTGTCTATTATAGACGATTTTTCAGGTAAAACTTTTGTTTATCCTCTCCAGGAAAAATCTATGTGTTTCGAGGTCTTTAAAAGACATGTCCTACGAGCAGAAAGATTTCTAGGAACCAAGTTGAAATCATTGAGGACTGATAATGGCAAAGAATTTGATAATGAACTTTTTGGGGCTTTTTGTAGAGAAAATGGGGTAAAACATGAGTTGACTAATGCCTACACACCAGAAGAAAATGGGGTATGTGAGAGATTTAACCAGACAATAATGAATTGTGTTCGGGCAATGCTTAAATCTAGTGGCTTGTCTGACGATTTCTGGCCTGAAGCATGTATGCATTTTACCTATACATGGAACAGGATTTGTCATGGCAGAAATTCTAAAACACCTCTTGAACTTTATTCTGGTAATAAGCCTTCAGTAAGACATTTAAGGCCTTTTGGCACTTTGGCTTATGTCGGTGTTCCTAAGGTCAGGCGCAAGAACAAGTTAGATGCTAAGTCCAAACGTGGTGTCCTTGTTGGATATGCATTACGTACCCGTGGATATAGGATCTGGTTGGAAGAGGATAAGAAGATTGTTGAGACAATAAATGTTTCTTTTGTTGAGAGCAGTGATGTTTCTCGCAGTGGAGCGGTGATGGGCGACTCTTCTTTTGAGTTGGTGCTTGTCCCAGAGGAGCAGCCATGGGCCGTTGATCGGTGTCATACTGATCCGGAACCTGGACCCTCTGGTGGCTTGCCCGGCGAGACTGAAGATGTTGTTCCAACCGTCCTCCCTGCCACTCCTGTCACTCCAGTTTCTCCTCAAGCTTCGTCTCCCAGCTGGAAGACTAATCCGATTTGGTACAGAAAGGTTGTGCCTAGGCCTAAAGGTAAGAAGATCGACATTTACTACTATCCTGACGGTGAAGGCAAGAGGTCATGTCAACGCACCCCAAAAGAAGTTGAGAAATTTTGTAATGATAATGGCTTAGTTTTTAATCCTAATGATTTTGATTTTTCCAAATTTAATAGTTTTTCTGGTGTTGTTAATCCTAGCATTATACCTTCCGCGTCCAGCACTGCTAGCTGACTAGATGTGGTGGTCCCGCGAACGTATAAGCAGGCTCAAAAATCTAAACAGTTTGATAAGTGGCATGAGGCTATGCTTGAAGAATTGGATTGTATGACTACTAGAGGTGTTTGGCATCTCGTGAAACTTCCTGTGAATAAATCTGTGTTAGGAAACCGCTGGGTTTATACAGTCAAGCGTGACGAGTCTGGTACCATAGTTAGGTATAAGGCAAGGTTAGTCGCGCAAGGTTTCAACCAGGTCCAGGGAGAATCATATGATGAAACATTCTCACCTGTCATAAATTTTTCTGTTGTAAGGTTTTTCTTTTCTTTGCTGGTCTCATGCTGCGGGTGGTTTAACGTACAATGTGACGTAAAATGCGCTTACTTATACACTCCTCTGAAAGAGGAAATTTACATGAATCAACCGACTGGATTTACTGAAAAAGGTAAAGAAGATTGGGTGTGTAAATTAGACAGAGCATTGTACGGGCTGCATCAATCTGGTAGGTTATGGTTTTATGAGTTAAATAAAGTATTGTTGGAACTTGGTTTTAATAAATTTGAAAATTGTAATTGTGCATATTCATATTTTGATTTTTCCGTTTTATTGGTTTATGTAGATGATATAGTTATTTTTTCTAGGACTGAATCACAGGCAAATAACATTTTAGACCTTTTACAGTCTAAATTTGACTTAAAAATTTTGGGTACCACTCGTAAGCTTTTAGGTGTGGAATTCGAGTACACGGATACTGGGGTTTTGATCCATCAGGGTCAATATATTGCCGAAGTTAATGAGAGGTTTCAAAACCATCGGATACCTGTCTCTTCCTTGCCTATAGTTAAAGGTGTACAATTTTCTAAGAGTGATTTTCCAGTTGTCCAGTCTGATATTGAAGAAGCATCTCATTTACCTTACAGGAATCTTTTAGGTTGCATTTCTTTTCTAGCAAACCGTACAAGACCTGATATTGCATATGCTACAAATATATTTTCTCAGTTCCAACAAAACCCTGGTTTTAAACATTGGCAAGGCTTACTTAAACTTTTAGGTTATATTAAATACACCAGTCATTATAAACTTTATCTCAATTGCACAGATATTAAAATAATTTCATACTCTGACGCTGACTTTGCCGCTAATAGAGACGATTACGTTTCTATGGGGGGTCAGTTGGTTCTTTTGGATCGTGCTGCCGTTTCGTGGCGCACTAATAAACAGAAGGGTGTTACTATCTCAACCATGGAATCAGAGTTTATTTCTATGTGTGATTGTGTGAGGGAGCAGGATTGGTTTTATAATATTTTATGTGAGTGCTCCAGTTTAAAACTTATAAATAATACCTTTGACATACCTACTTTATATGCAGATAATCAGGCAGCCATTCGTTTTACTAAATCCAGAATAGAAAACTTCCATACTCGACACGTAAATATAAAATTGTTTTTCATAAGAGACTGGTTTGACGAGGGAAAGTTTAACCTCGAATATATTAATTCTAAATTAAATCTTGCCAACCCGTTTACCAAGCCTATGACTAAAGGTGACTTATTAAAATTTATAAAATTAATTTTTCTTTAAATACTTAATATAATAAATAAAATTCTAATTAAATATTCCAGTAATTGCTGCATTTTTCCTCTTTGTACATGTTTTTTCAAAGTTTTTCCTGTGAATTTTTCCTTCCCTTTGCAAATTGTAAATATTGTATATATAATGGTGTGAATGAATGAAATGCAAGGCGCCTTGTGTATGTGTTATCATATTTATCATATTTCTTGTATATATATTGTATATTATATTATGTATCTGTATATAATCATTGTATATATTCATTTCTCATACTGTTTTTTTTATATATATATTGTCTGCATTGTGGGGGAAATTATATTAATTACATGCAAATTTAAATAGTACCTTTTTCTTAACCAAGTTGTTTTTCAGTGTATCATTCATAGATACCTTATTGTAAAGGCATGTGATACCTCATATTTTGCTGTGAAACTATGGACTTAGAGTGAATGGATGTGCAGCAAACTTTTGGTAATATTTAAAGTGTTGTTTTTTCATAATTCTTATGTTTTTTTTTATATTGCAGTGGGGGGCATTTGATGTCCATCAGTGTCCTCATATAAAATAAAACATCTGAATTAATTTATTTTTATTCAAGAAAACATTTAAAACTTACCCTTTTCTATTTTATTAAATCCTTTTCCATATTTAAAACTACTTTGCTTTTGTCTTGCAAACATCGCTTTTCTGTTTACTATATCGGTGTTGCCATTTCCAGACTGCATGATCTTCTCTATTTGTGCTGTTGCCACTCCTTCTAAATTGTCATTATAAATTGGGTTTTGGTTTTCACCACCGGGTGTCGTGGCACGGCAGTCAATGTTATTATGTAGATCAACTTGTTTAGGGCAGTATATAAGGCCGTGATGTTTGAAGATGTGTGAGTTTTCAGCTGAGTTCAGTTCTAGTTTCAATGAGCTTCAGTTAGTTTTGATTTGGAGTCCCGGTTCCGGTGAATAGCTGCTGGCGGCTGTTCTGAACTGTAAATATAAATTGTGGACTGCTCATGTTTTATATGCTGAACTCAAATTAAATATAAAAGTAAAATGATTGTTGAATTGCCCTGTTAAGTTTGAATAGTTTGATTATGTTGATACTGTTTACAAATGTTATGTTTAGAAACTTTTTCAATTTACAATATTTTTCTTCAGAAGTTTAAATGAATAGTTTTTTTCATGAGGACTTAATTTCATAATGCCAAGTTTTTTGAACTTTATTTAATTTTTCTGAAATCGTTGGTCATGCGGCGACCACGAATTGACTACTAAAGTTAAGCTTAAACCAGATCATTTACATGTTCTATTCATTGGTCATTTGGCGACCATGAAGTTTGATATCGTTTAGCTGACTTTATCTTTCTACAAATTCTGTGGCATTCGCTGGTCATTTGGCGACCGCGATCTTCGTAAATTTTGTGTCGAGCTTGTTTTTTCCAACTAGTTTCATCTGTGTTCTTCAATATGATTTCGATGTTACGGTATATGTGTAATCTTCTGGTAAAATTGCGTGTGCCAGTGTGAAGTAATGTTTATTCTTCCATTTTCCACATTGGTCATGCGGCGACCATGTAAACGAACTTGAATGTTATGCCAAAAGACTTTGCTTTCTTCCATGTACCATCAAGTAACATTGATATGTTATTGGAGAGGTAATATAATTTTGAATTGTTGTTGAGAAATTAATCCTGTTATATTGAATTTGAAATTTTGTTATATATATTTATATTAAATCGTTCTCTAATTATTGTTATAATTGTTTTTTTTCAATTTATGATATCTTCATGAATAAATCTATTTTTCGTTTAAAATATTTTTGTATTTACTGAGTCTGAAACTTTACATACTAGGGTCATTCCATGCCAAATCAACCACTCACTCAACCTGACCCCGCAGATTTCTATGAAACTTGCAGGAATCATTCTCCTTGATGATATAAATGAGAATATATTTTTTAAAAAATTTTATCTTGTTCGATTTTTTTTAAATAATTTTTTTAAATTTCAAAAAATCAGCATTTTTTAGCTTGTATAAGCGTTTTTAATCTCAAATTTCTCAAGTTCTATAAGGGATAGCGAAGTTTACGACCCCTCATTTTAAAGAGTATTTCACAAGGTTTAATTTGATATGCAACATCATTATGTTGGGAAAAAATTAAAAAAATTATTAAATTTTAAAAATTTCAAAGATAGTGTTTTTTAAAAAATTTGAAAAAAATATATGTTTTTGGTTATACTAAAAGCTATATAACCTGAAACTTTTAGAGTGGGATCTCAATGGGATCAGGAGTTATGACAAAAAACCTAGCTACTCTACATGGTAAATTTTATTACAGTTATCATATAATATGCTTACTTTATAAAATACCTGTTAATTAAAATTCACACATACAGTATTGCATGCTAATATACAATTAAACATGGGGGGGATCAATATTCAATGTAATTGTGCTTAATAAAAAATAAACAATTTTTTTGATAAAATTTTGTTATATTATTTAATTAATTAATTTTTTTTTTTTTTTTTTTTTAATTACTGTGAGTTTTATAGCTGGAATGTTTTAGAGTAGGTTCTTACTGCGATTAGAAATGATAATAAAGAAACAAAAGGCACGTATAAATACATTGTTCAGTTAAAATTACTGGAAGCTTTAATATAGCTTTACGACATCCAGTACATGTTTATACAAATTTGGACTATGTCTCAAAATGTTTTCATTTATTATAAATGAAAACATATATAAATATAAATTTTTTCATTATTACAAATCACGAACTTTTTTTTATAATAATCATGGCCACCTTTCTTAAATGGGTTATAGCAATATATAGAAAAATGTTTTGAAGTGCTAGGTTTACTCATCTTTACACTAAGTCTTAATGATCATACAAATTTAATCATACATTTAATCATAAAAATCATACTAATTTAAAGTCAGGTTGTAAGAAGAAATAAAATTTCTTACATCACAAAAGTAAAAACTAAGTAGCATTGATAAAAATTTTTATCTGAAGAGGGTACTCATTGTTTAAAATTAATATGCCAAAAATGTTTGATTAAAAAAAAAAAAAAAAAAAAAAAATGCTTATTTTACTTCTACTTAAAAAAGTATGGTAGGGTTCCCATGGGTCAGGGAGAATCTGGAAAAGTCATTGAATTTGAAATTATTGAAAAACTTCAAGGAAATGTCAGGGAAAAATCAAATATTGTCTAAAAAGCTGGAAAAATGATGATATAAACCAGGAAAATGTTTTTTGAGCATTCAGTATATGTTGCGGGTCACATGACTATGCTGTCTTTTATGTCGCAAGCTGTTTTATGTTTTACACTGTGAGCTTACCTTTTATGTTGCAAACCAAATTTCATGACTTGAATTTTCTAAAAATAGACCTGGAAAAGTCAGGGAATTTTATTTTTGAAATTGAGTTGGAACCCTGGTATGAACCTAAAATCACAACTAACTTTTTCTACATTGAGATCTCAGAAGAGATATAAAAAATTAAACTACAGTGGAGATGCAGATGAGTCATATGCCCGCAACAACATAAATAAAACAATCTTTAAATAAAGACAATTTTGAACCAGAACATCTCTAATTAGCGAATGAATTGATTATTATTTACTTACTTATAATTTATGCTGTTATTAATTTGTAAGTGTAGTAATTTATTATCTGAATGGCTTCTGATATAAATTTATAACCTTATATTGTAATCATTTTGTAATCTGTCTTTAAAAAACTGCGTAAGTTTTAAAACCATCACTAATGATTATAATCTTAAAAATTTGAAACTTGTAGAATTACACACACATTTAAAAAAGAAATCAAATAATCAAATTTTTAATGATCTTAGAAATTTTCCTGAAGAAAACTTTTTTTTTACTATTTTACTAGTCATAAATATGAACTTTCAAAATAATGTCTTTTATCAAGTAAGCATATTATATGGTACAATTGAACCTCAAAAAACCGGACATCCAAAATCTCTAAAATCCAGACGATTTTTCAATTTTAATTTTAAAATAAGATTTAGCTGTATCTTATTTCCATATTTCTTGTGCAATGCAGTTTAAAATTCGTTTAATTGAACACTGAATACATAAATTTGAACATAATTGACATATTTTTATACTGTTTGATTGTGAATTAAATATTTTATTTTTTTACAAAAAAAGGTAATTTATAAAATGGAAAAAAAAAATAAATAAAAATAAATAAATAAATAAAATCATAGTGAAAAATAATTACTGAAATGTTAAAAAAAAAAAATTGTTTCCTTAGTTTAATAGCAGTTATTTAGGAAGCATTATCAGTTGTTTATTATATTTTAGTGTAATATATCTGTTTTAATTTAACATAAGTCTTTTATTATATTTATATTTTAATTAACCAATTTGATTTGTTGTTTATTTTCATTAACATAAAATTGCAGTTTGTATGTTATTATAATATCACAAAAAATTAATTTTCAATAAATCTCTAAAATCTGGAATCGCCATGGTCCTGCCAAATCCGGATTTTCGAGATTCAACTGTAATTATAATACAATTTGATATCTATCAATTGTCCTCGCACATAAAAAATTATTAATATAAATGCTTATATTTTATATATATAGTTGTTAACTTACCTTTAATTTGAATTTAAAAGTTTTCTCTATTTAAACTCGGTCAGCCATCTTCCATTTACATCGCGCCATTACTAGCGACTTTCTGTTTACATTGTTGCTGTTGCCAAATTTGCTCTGCATAATTTTCTTAATTTTTGCTGTTGCCACTTCTATTAAAATAGTTATGATAAAATGTATTTTTGACTTTGACTGTTGAGTGGCAATGGTAATGCTTTGTTTATATGTAGATTTTTGACTTGGCAGTCAGTATAAAAAGATCGCGATGCGAGTGTTAGGGTGCAGTTATCGGCAGTTATCGGCAGTTGTCAGTAATGGGCAGCTAGTCTTCAATTAAAAATGAAGTGACTGTCTGTGAATAATTGAGCAGCTCTAAGCTGTTGATGGCTAAGTACTGATATTGGTACAGCTGAGCTAGTTATGTTTTTTTCTATTGCTTTTAAAGAAATGATGGCTGCCATTGTTATCGTTATTTTACAAATGTTAAATATTTAAGTTTGTTGTTAAGTTTGTACCCTGTTAAAAGGGATAAAGTTTGAAGTTTTTCGTTATTCGCGAAAACTAAAAAAATTAAAAATTGATAATCGATGTTTTTGAAATGAGAATGTTAAATTTGATAGTTTGATCGATGTTGACATTGTTTAGCGGTTTTTTAAATCGCGCTTGTTACGTTTGTGAAATTTTTCTACTTAATCAAGTTATAAAGTTGCTAGCATCCAATAGTGAATTAAATTAAATTATAAGTGATTTTTATCGGATTATGGAATTAATGATATGCAAATTGTGATCTTCAACCTTCAGTAAAATAATCAGTGTGGTAGTGATCTTCAGTTTTAAATGATATAATCATGCTTCATCTCCCGCTGGTCAACGAGGCGACCGCGGCGTATTTTTTTTCTTTCATCTGTGAAATATATGTGTTCTTTAGAAGATGATGATGTATCATGATTTTTGTCATAGTGAAGTTTAGTCTGCTACATTTTGTGCATCACTTGTGAAATGAGGTAACTTTAAATATGTTATACTTTGAAAATCTGTTGAATATACTTTATTTATTAATATATATTTTTTTTTGTGTTTCATTGAATAAAATTTGTTTTTGTTGTTAAAACTTGTGTATTTGATGTGTTATAACAGTTGAACACTGGTCGGGTTATTTTTATTGAAACCCTTAAAACTTAAAGATTAACGTTTCCACTGTATGTGAAACTGCTTAATAAAATTAATTGAAAGATAGACCTTTAGTCTATATTAGTTGGTTATGGGCGGTTTTTTTTAGGGTTTTTTTTAAACTTGACCAGTTGTTCTTTTCTTGTTTTTTTGTATAATTGATAATTAAATAACTATTTAAAAATGGCTTATAATATTGTACCTCAAATCACTAAGTTAAATGCCACTAACTACTCTGGTTGGAAGTGTGATATTAAATTTTTACTTATGGAGAAAAATGCTTATGAAATCGTCACTGGTGACGAAACTAAGCCCAAAGTTAGTGAAACCGTGTCTGAGGAGGCAGTACAAGACTTTAAAAGAAGGCAGAATGCTGCCATGTCAATTTTATATTTGAATATTGATAGTGAGTTTAAAAGTTTAATAAGTGAATGTACTGACCCCTCGGAAGCGTGGAAAATTTTAAAAATTAACTTCCAGCCAGATAGTAGAAGTCATCATATGAAATTGTTTTCTGAAGTTATGACATGTTTTTTAGAACCTGGCGAATCTATTGGTGTTTTTGCAGCTAGAATATCTAAAATTGCTGATCAGTTAAAATCCATTAATAAACCTATTGCTGACGAATACTTATGTTTTCAGGTTTTGAGATACCTACCTGATAAATTTGATCAGGTTGTTCAACAAATTCTTCGTTGGACTGATAAGGACTTTAACTTTAAAAATATTATTGTTGAGTTATGTGCCGAGGAAACGCGCCTTCAACTTAGAAATTTTGATAAAAGTAGAACGGAATGTTCTATTGAGGCCCAAAATGTAAAATTTAAACGCAGGCCTGTTTTCACTTGTTGGAGGTGCGGGAAAAAAGGCCATGTTATTAAAGATTGTAAAGTTAAGTTAAATAATGATCTAGCTGCAAAAGAAAAGGAAAAACCACTCAGAAGTAATTTTTCTAAGAGGGGTGGCTCTAATCAACAGTCAAAACGTGATAAAACTCCTAAAGCTCAAAATTTCATTGCTGAAGCAAATTTAAGTAGTTTTGATAGAGAGGGCAGCTGGGCTTATGATACGGCGGCCTCTCATCACTTCTGTAAAGATAAATCTTTTTTTTGTAATTTTTCTGAAATTTCCGGTGATGAGCTACACGTGGCTGTTGATGGCGTCACTTTTCCCATTACTGGTAAGGGTGAAGTAGAACTGAATTTTAATGGGACTGTTATTAAACTTTGGAACGTCTTGTATTCGCCGAACTTGCGGAAAAATCTTTTGAGTGGTTCTAGATTCGACCAGGGTGGTGCTAAATTTATTGGTGAGGCCGGCAAAATAAACGTGGTCGACAAGTATGGTGATTTCCTTTTCTCTGCTAAACTCCATGACGGGATTTATTATACATTTCCAAAAGTAATTAAAAATAAGCACAGTGTTAAATTGAATGGGGGGCAGAATTCTAATGAAAATTTAAATGATAATACTGAAATTTCAGCTTTTCCTGTAATAAAACCTGTTAATATAAAAGACTTTGATACCTGGCACCTTCGTTTTGATCATCTAAGTCCTGACTTAATTTTTAATACTATCCGTAATTCTGCTGTAAAAGGTCTGCCCAATTTAAAATCAGTTGATAATTTTTTTTTGTGATCCCTGTCATGTGAGTAAGCAAAATCGTATTTCTTTTAAACCCTTAAGTCATTCTTCTTCCAAAAAACCTTTAGATCGACTTTTTATGGATACTTGGGGTCCTATTAAAATTCCTGGTAAAAAAGGTGAACGTTTTTTCCTGTCAATAATAGATGATTTTTCTGGTAGATCATCCGTTTACCCTATCCAGGAAAAATCCATGTGTTTTGATGTTTTTAAGAGACATGTTTTGAGGGCCGAAAGGTTTTTGGGAACCAAGTTGAAGTCGATCAGAACTGACAATGGCAAAGAGTTTGATAATGATTCTTTTAGGGGTTTTTGTAGAGAAAATGGAATAAATCATGAGCTGACCAACTTTTACACACCAGAAGAAAATGGAGTTTGTGAGCGGTTCAACCAAACAATCATGAACTGTGTTCGGGCTATGCTAAAATCCAGTGGCTTGTCTGATGATTTCTGGCCTGAAGCTTGTTTACACTTTAATTATACGTGGAACCGGATTTGTCACGGTGGGAACTCTAAAACTCCATTTGAACTCTATTCAGGAAATAAACCTTCTGTTCGACATTTAAGACCATTCGGTACGTTGACATATGTGGGTGTTCCAAAGGTTAGACGTAAGCACAAGTTAGACTCCAAATCAAAACGTGGTGTCCTTGTGGGCTATGCCTTGCGTACCCGTGGTTACAGGGTCTGGTTAGAAGACGAGAGGAAGGTTGTGGAAACCATTAATGTTTCTTTTGTTGAAAGGGGTGATGTTCTACGCAGTGGAGCGGTGATGGGCGACTCTTCTTTTGAGTTGGTGCTTGTCCCGGAGGAACAACCACGGCCCGTTGACCGGTGCCTTCTTCCTGGTCCGGAGCCTGGTACCTCTGGGGTCTTGCCCAGCGAGACTGAAGTTGTCGTCCCAGCCGTCTCTCCTGTTTCTCCTGCTCCTCAAGTTACTCCGCAGACTGCTTCTCCTAACTGGATGACCAATCCCGTGTGGTACAGGAAGGTTGTGCCTCGACCTCAGGGAGAAAAGGTCGATATTTACTATTATCCTGATGGAGAGGGTAAAAGGTGTTGTCAAAGGTCACCTAATGATGTCAAAAAGTTTTGTAATTTAAATAATATTGTTTTTAACCCTGCTGATTTTGATTTTTCCAAGTTTAATAAGTTTACTGGTGTTGTTAATCCTGGTGTTATACCTTCCGCGTCCAGCACGGCTAGTTGACTAGATGTGGTGGTCCCGAGAACGTATAAACAGGCTTTAAAATCTGCACAATCTGATGAATGGCATGGGGCTATGTTGGAAGAGTTAGAATGTATGGCTACGAGAGGTGTCTGGCATCTTGTAAGACTCCCTGAGAACAAGACTGCGTTGGGAAACCGCTGGGTTTACACAGTAAAGCGTGACGAGTCTGGCAACATTGTCAGATACAAGGCCAGGTTGGTCGCGCAAGGTTTCAACCAGGTCCAGGGTGAATCCTATGATGAGACCTTTTCGCCTGTTATAAATTTTTCTGTTGTTAGATTTTTTTTCTCCCTTTTAGTCTCATATTATGGTTGGTTTAATGTACAGTGTGATGTTAAGTGTGCCTATCTGTACGCTCCTTTAAAGGATGAAATTTACATGAGGCAACCAGTTGGCTTTACTGAAAAAGGTAAAGAAGACTGGGTCTGTAAGCTGGATAGAGCACTGTACGGATTACACCAGTCAGGCAGATTATGGTTTTATGAATTAAATAAAGTATTGTTGGAACTTGGTTTTAATAAATTTGAAAATTGTAACTGTGCTTATTCATATTATGATTTTTCTGTTTTATTGGTTTATGTTGACGACATTGTTGTTTTTGCCAGGACTGAATCTCAAGCTAATGACATTTTAAGTTTGTTGAAATCAAAGTTTGATTTGAAAATTTTGGGTATCACACGCAAGTTATTAGGTGTGGAGTTTGAGTATACAGATACAGGAGTTTTGATCCATCAAAATCAATATATTGACGAAGTCAGTAAGAGGTTTCAAAATCACCGTGTACCTATCTCCTCCTTACCTATTGTTAAAGGTATCAAATTTTCAAAAAGTGATTGTCCGGTTATTCAAGAGGACATCGATGAAGCTTCTCATTTACCTTACAGAAATCTCTTAGGTTGTATCTCTTTCATTTCAAACCGTACTAGACCCGATATCGCATATGCCACTAACATTTTCTCACAGTTCCAACAAAATCCAGGTATAAAACATTGGCAGGGTTTACTTAAGCTTCTTGGATATATAAAATTCACCAGTCAATATAAGCTCCATCTTAAATGCACACAGGTTAAATTAATTTCTTATTCTGACGCTGACTTCGCCGCTAATAGGGACGACTATGTTTCTATGGGTGGCCAGTTGATTCTTTTGGATAGTGCTGCTGTTTCTTGGCGTACTAATAAACAGAAAGGGATTACCATATCAACGATGGAGTCAGAATTTGTTTCTATGTGTGATTGTGTTCGTGAGCAGGACTGGTTTTATAATATTTTATGTGAATGTTCTAATTTAAATCTGATAGAAAATAATTTTGAAATACCTACCTTATATGCTGATAATCAGGCTGCAATACGTTTTACAAAGTCCAGGATTGAGAGTTTCCATACACGTCACGTTAATATTAAACTATTTTTTATAAGGGATTGGTTTGATGAGGGCAAATTCCATATTGAATATATTTCCTCTAAATTAAATCTTGCCGACCAGTTTACGAAGCCGTTGACAAAAAGTGATTTGTTAAAATTTATAAAAGTGATCTTTATATAAATCTTTCGTGTTTGAATAAATTTCTTCGCTCTGTAGATGCTTTTCATAATTTTTTATATTATGTTATCATGGTGTGAATGTGTGTGTGAAATCGTGAGGCGCCTTGCGTATTTGTTCATTGTATATATATATATTCATTTTTCATAATTTTTCATATATTGTATATATTTTCATTTCTTGTATATATACCTCATATTTACTCTTTCATGTTTGAATATTGCATCATATAATTAATATTGTATATAATGTATATTTTTCATATCACCTTTTCTTTAGTATATCTGCGGAGTGGGGAGTTGTTTTTCATCACTTGAAATTTTTTGTCAATGGTTATCTAGTAATTAGTTTATTACATCACTTGTGACATTTCGTATGGACTATGGGGAATCTCATGATGGTATTTTGTTAAATTTTTTTATATGCTGTGGTGGGGGGCAATTGATATCTATCAATTGTCCTCGCACATAAAAAATTATTAATATAAATGCTTATATTTTATATATATAGTTGTTAACTTACCTTTAATTTGAATTTAAAAGTTTTCTCTATTTAAACTCGGTCAGCCATCTTCCATTTACATCGCGCCATTACTAGCGACTTTCTGTTTACATTGTTGCTGTTGCCAAATTTGCTCTGCATAATTTTCTTAATTTTTGCTGTTGCCACTTCTATTAAAATAGTTATGATAAAATGTATTTTTGACTTTGACTGTTGAGTGGCAATGGTAATGCTTTGTTTATATGTAGATTTTTGACTTGGCAGTCAGTATAAAAAGATCGCGATGCGAGTGTTAGGGTGCAGTTATCGGCAGTTATCGGCAGTTGTCAGTAATGGGCAGCTAGTCTTCAATTAAAAATGAAGTGACTGTCTGTGAATAATTGAGCAGCTCTAAGCTGTTGATGGCTAAGTACTGATATTGGTACAGCTGAGCTAGTTATGTTTTTTTCTATTGCTTTTAAAGAAATGATGGCTGCCATTGTTATCGTTATTTTACAAATGTTAAATATTTAAGTTTGTTGTTAAGTTTGTACCCTGTTAAAAGGGATAAAGTTTGAAGTTTTTCGTTATTCGCGAAAACTAAAAAAATTAAAAATTGATAATCGATGTTTTTGAAATGAGAATGTTAAATTTGATAGTTTGATCGATGTTGACATTGTTTAGCGGTTTTTTAAATCGCGCTTGTTACGTTTGTGAAATTTTTCTACTTAATCAAGTTATAAAGTTGCTAGCATCCAATAGTGAATTAAATTAAATTATAAGTGATTTTTATCGGATTATGGAATTAATGATATGCAAATTGTGATCTTCAACCTTCAGTAAAATAATCAGTGTGGTAGTGATCTTCAGTTTTAAATGATATAATCATGCTTCATCTCCCGCTGGTCAACGAGGCGACCGCGGCGTATTTTTTTTCTTTCATCTGTGAAATATATGTGTTCTTTAGAAGATGATGATGTATCATGATTTTTGTCATAGTGAAGTTTAGTCTGCTACATTTTGTGCATCACTTGTGAAATGAGGTAACTTTAAATATGTTATACTTTGAAAATCTGTTGAATATACTTTATTTATTAATATATATTTTTTTTTGTGTTTCATTGAATAAAATTTGTTTTTGTTGTTAAAACTTGTGTATTTGATGTGTTATAACAGTTGAACACTGGTCGGGTTATTTTTATTGAAACCCTTAAAACTTAAAGATTAACGTTTCCACTGTATGTGAAACTGCTTAATAAAATTAATTGAAAGATAGACCTTTAGTCTATATTACAATTTAACATGTAGAGTAACTAAGTTTTTTGTAATAACTTCTGATCCCATAGAGATCCCACTCTAAAAGTTTCAGGTTATATAGCTTTTAGTATAACCAAAAACATATATTTTTTTCAAATTTTTTAAAAAACACTATCTTTGAAATTTTTAAAATTTAAAATTTTAAAATTTAATAATTTTTAAAATGTTTACCCAACATAATGATGTTGCATATCAAATTAAACCTTGGAAAATACTCTTTAAAATGAGGGGTCATAAACTTCTCTATCCGTTATAGAACTTGAGAAATTTGAGATTGAAAACCCTTACACAAGCTAAAAAATGCTGATTTTTTTAAATTTAAAAAATTAATTTAAAAAAAATCGAAAGAGATAAAAATTTTCTAAAAATATATTCTCATTTATATCATCAAGGAGGATGATTCCTGCAAGTTTCATAGAAATCTGAGGTGGTCAGGTTGAAAATTGAAATTTTTTCGTTGATTTGGCATGGAATGACCCACTAGTCAAATTAGTTAAAGTAAAAATCCTCCAAATTTAAATAATTCTATTGCAGCTTTTTATCTGCTTAAATATAAATTTATTTAAGATAGACCTTAGAGTGTCTAACACTTTTCCAGAAACTTCCGATTATAACCCCTCCCCCAGTTTTGACAGATTTCCGCTTGAAAAAAGGAGGGGTTACTATCGGAATTTTATCGTAATTTATACTAATGAACAAAATATTAATATATATCTAACTTTGCTGTGCAAAAACCCAGTGTATCGGGCTTTTTTTTTTTTTAGAAAAACCTAGGTTTTTGCCAATCCTGTCATTAATACTATATATGTGAAATGATAAAATATATTCATTTTAATGCCCAAATACTTATGTCTTTTAAAACCTATATCTTAATAATTTTGTTTATTTTTGTGCAGGATGATTAATCCATTTTACACCAATTGGTTTTGTTCAACTTCGCTAAGAATCATATTTTCTAAGATTAATTTAACCTAAACAAACTAAATATCACAAAATTTGAAAAAAAAAAAAATATATATATATATATATATTATATAAGAGATCCATCCTCTAAATAGGACACTGGGACAAAGGGTATCAAATTTGCACTCACATGTTTTAGTATTCTCTTCAATAGTGAAAATCAATTTCTGAGTACGAAATTTTATTTTATCCTTTTTAATTATACTTTCTTATTTACATGAAAGTTCTGCATAAAAAAATTCTGCAACAGCAAAGAGAATGCACAAACCAAGCCCACTAATGGGAGGAAAAAAGAAAGTTTCCAGAAGGGGGACAAGATACATAAATTCCACTAGCAGAAGCTTATACATACCCCTATGTGTTCCAGCTGACAAAATATTCACACCAAACAAATATTGATTTCCACATGCTATTTTTCTAGCTGTCCTTTATATAGGGCAATGGGATAAAATGGGTTAAATTTCATAATTTCAATTTCTTTAGTCAACCGAGAGTGGCAATAAAGCCCCAGTTAGAAGGCAGAAAATGAAAAGTCCCTCAGTCCTCCCAGACCGGCATTGACATGTTTACATTTTTTTAATCCTTTAACAATAGGAGGTGCCAACACGTTCTCAAATCCTGTGTATCAAAATCTCAAATTCTATACACATACAATGCCATCTTGTGCCAAAAATTACAGTTTTTAAAACATTTTAGGACACCATTACAAATGTGTGATGCCTGGGGGTGAATGAGAAAACGCTTTGGCATGCTGGCGTGCCGGCTGGGAAATGAGTGCATTTCTTGCTGGTATATATGCGCGACAGTTGGCAAAATGGGTTAATCATTTAGTCATTGAGTTTTCGCCTTTGAGATTTCCTCCCCTTCCCCCCACACTACCTATAAAGTATTCCTGTAAAGCTTTTTCTGAAAAGAGCATTTTGGAGGAAGCTTTCAAAAAGTGAATTCTCTATAGTTGTCATTATTTAAATCAAAATAGTTAGTACTGAATACTTAAAACAATTTTTTAACATTGGAGAACAGATTGAATACAAATAAACCAGACAGGGTCAATCCAGGTTTTAATTTTAGGAATGCATTTTTGTGAAAAATAAATATTTTTATGAAATTTTTACTTTTTTTTTGTGGAAAGACAAAAAAGAAAAATATATATTATAAAAAACTTAATTTTAGCAGTCATTCGATATAATATTTTATATAAAGTTTTAACAGTGTTTCACCAAATGAAAAACACAAATTATTTGAAATAACAATGAAAACATGGAAAAATTTTATAAAAGAATCCTTTTTAAAAAACAAAATTTAGTGAAAGAACATATTTTATAAATTTGAATTTTGTGACAGGGCAGTTAAAGGCCAAATTTTGACTGTAATGATTACTAGCAGGTATAATTAAAATAATAAGTATCTGAAGATAAAACCAATTAAATGCATGTAAAAAGTAAAATAATATGTCTTTATAAAAAAAAAAAAAAAAAAAAAAAAAAAAAATTACATTTTAGGATACACAAAACTTTGTCATCATCATTGTGACATCATCATCAAGTGTTGTTGCAAGTTGCTAAGTAGTCAACAAATATATATGCTAAAATCTTTATACAGTCGAAGATACAATATTATAGAGAATAAATAAAAACATGAGCATGCAAATGAAAATTTAAAATTTTTGAAGTAGCCTATTGTAATTGAGGAATCCATGTAGATAAAACTAAAACATTGTAACTTATTCCTTAATTCTAGCAGGTTTCTTCAAAAATTGTAAATTTCTAATGCTTCATCTGCATGATGACTTTTTGATTTATTCTTTATAATTGTATGGCATCTCATTATGTATATAAACATTTTAAATATTTATATAAAGTCATTTTTATTTTATGTGTGCTAAAGTTTTTTTTTTTTTTTTTTTCCACAAACCATTCAACATAATCACTTCTTTTTTAAAGAAAAAATTTTTATAACAGCTATTTAAACACTCTTAGTGCTGGATAAAATACTGAATTTAAGATGTTGGTCTCAAGTAGAGTTACCAGATTGTATGTTTCCACCATAAGTTGTATGTTTTTTAGACTTATTTTACGCTAAGCATTTAAATTCTTCCTGTACAACAATTTCTTTTTTTTTTTTACATATCTGATTTTTAGCATTTTTTTTTTTTTTTAATATGACCAAACCCAGTGGCAGAATTTTCTGTATCATCTGCAGCAAAATGAAATTTATCTGCAATCCAGAAATGCTGGACCAAGTTAGATATCAGAAGGAATGTAGAGCATTTAATAAAGTATGAAAATTTATGTCTAGAGTAGAAAATAAATTAAGAATATGCAACAGGTACAGCAATCTAGAGCAGGGTGTGAAATTTCCGCTAGCCAGCTCGCCATTGGCAAGTGGAATTTTTACTGTGGTGAGTAAAGCTTTGGTCTAGTTACAGATAGAATCTTTACACGATACGGTGACAGAAAACATTCTTTTTATAGATGGCAAAATCTTGCCATCTTATAACCTCATATTTAATCTCTCTTTTTTCTTTTCTCTGAGTGCCGAGTCTGTATGTGTGCTGCCCAACGATCGCCCCAGCCTGGGAAAGGAAAACTGCTTCGTGCAAGCATAAAAGTTTTAATTTCTTTGGCAGTTTCGTTTTGTCGCTGTGATTTCTCCAAGCAGAGTGAGAATAGATGAGCAGAAAGCCTCTTTGTCCATCGCCAACTATCCGCGAAAAGAGAAATGCGAAAGTTTGCCTATGCCGTATTGGCGCATAAAAATGAACCTGAGCCCTTTTAAAAATACTGTATGTTTATTTTGTTCAATAATGATCAAAAAACAGTTCACATTTTCCAGATTTTACTGAAACGTAAAGGATTTGTGCTTATAATGATTTGTAAGCAACGATTTTATCTAAAAAGTTATTCCGAAATGGCTATTTCAAATGACAACAATGAACAAGTTTTACACATTGACATTCCGTCTCATTACAAAAATAAAATGGACGAAAAAGACATTTCTGATGTAAAAAGTTAAATAAATAAATAGGTAAATAAGGAAGCTTAGTCTTTCATAATAAAAATATTTTCACAGGGTATTGTTTGACAAGTTTTTTTTCTTCTTTTTTCTATTTAATAAACCTTTGCATTTATGTTATTAGACATTTTAATCTTTTTCAAATCTCAAATACAATACATTGTAATGATTTTTAATTATAGATGATTATGAGGCATGATGATATACCACACTTTTAATATACATAATTTTAGGCATATTTGTAAAAACATTTCAAATAGTTAGGAAAAATAAAAAAGCCAAATTCCATAAAAAAAGAAAATGACAACCCTATTTAGTGGCGAGTAAAATTTCTTTTTCGGCGAGTGTAATCTGAGTTGAAATTTCAGGCCCTGATCTAGAGACATATTGCAAATTATATTTAAGAATTTTTAAACTTAGCATTCCTTTCTGAGCTGTTATATTAATCTGCAGAGCTTTAAACAATCTGCAGCACTCACTGCCATACTGCACTGTTTTTGTTACTGGGTTGCCAAAAATTTTCAATTTACTTTAAAAAGCTTACTTTTCTTTACATTCATTTTGCAGTTTAAACATTATGTCTACACATATTATACAAAAGAAAAAATCGATTTTAAGGGAGGTGGTAAAAATATTTTAAGTAAACAGGCTGAACTCAATGAATTATTTAAGTAATTTAATTATGCATTAAATAACTTTTCAAATCTCATATATTTTTAAGAGAAATATTTTCAAAGAAACCGTTCAATACAGTTTGAGAAAAGTTTAAAATACCAATCACACGATACAAACCATAATAAATTACAGTAAACTCCCATTATCTTTGGGAGCAAAAAAAGGTTGGAATCAAGAGAAAGAGTTTTCTGAACAAGAAACAGAAGAAAATTATTTGCTTTTTGAGAAGAAAAAAATACAAAGAATAGTGTCGTTTCTGTTCCATTTTTTGTTGCTAACAGTACATCACCAGACATGCCAACATTTTAATTTATTCCAAAGCATTGATAAAAGCATGCCATTTTTTACACTTCATTTTTCTTGAAGGATATTTTTCCTTCTTATTTAATCATAATATTACATATTGGAAAAAATTTCACTACCAATAAAGTGGTGTGAAAAAAGGGGTCGCGTATTTAAAATGCTCCACAATAAATTAAAATGTTGACATGTCTATGATACTGTTTAATTTAGTGCAAATAGCTTACAATTTAAACCCTCTTTTCTTTATTATTTTTACATTCTTCAGTATATAAAATACAAACAACTTTACCAATACTGTGAATATTTTCACTGTTTGTATTTCGTTTTTTTATAAAATGCATTTTTTTTTTTTTTTTTTTTTTTTTTTTGAAGCTAGAACATAAATATATTTTTCCCTCATTTACTCTCACTTCTACCCTTTTTGCAGTATATCTGCAATCTGCATTATCAGCAAAATTATTGACAGTCAATTTTGCTGCAGATAATCAGGAGTATACTGTATAATAAAGCTAAAATCTTCCATTTTTCTAAAAGATTGATCTAGCAATCCTAGTCTCAAATGTGTGATAGTGTTGGGCATAATTGATTAAAAAGTAATTGAATTTCAATTAAATTACAATTATAATTATTTTACTGTCAATAAATTCACAAATAATTGATTACAAATAAGTTGAATTACTTATTCAATTTATTTATAAATAATTCAATTTATTTGTAATCAATTACTTGTTAATCGATTGTTAAAAAAATTATAATTGTAATTTAATTGTAATTCAATTACTTTTTAATCAATTATGCCCAACACTAGTGTGACGTATACAATAAGACCAAAAGCAAGTAAAGAAAATTCATACCTCCATTCAACCCTTTCATATTCTTCATTAAGATTATGCAAATTCACTTCATATAATACTTGAGGATCTGTCTCAAAATGTTTAGCAAACCATCTCTTAATGGGATGCTGCAACAAGAAATTTATACATATATAATGAATTTTCTCTAATATTGAATGCAACATGAAATAATATTCTGTAAACAAAAAATTGATGTGAAATCAGAGTTTTGGACCCGCCCACATGCCCCAAAAAAGCCCGTGCAGGTTTCTTTGGATTTACCCACTTAAAACCCCCCCAATAAAACCCACCCTCAAGTAGGTTTTTAAACCTAATAAAAATTTTCACTTTTTAAAGAATCATTTATTATTTTTTACTTGACAGTATTATGTATATAATCCTAACTACATAAAAGAGTCTATCAATTAGCGATGTATATGCTAGTTTGATATTATGTAATTATTTTTACACCCTCAATGTAAAAAAAAAAAAAAATCCTTTTCATTTCAATCCTTAATACAATAAATACCCTTACAAAAGCTTTCCCAATTCTATCTGCTAAATTTCTTTTGAATGGAACAGTTTAAGAAAATAAAACAAAGATGAGAAAAAATTACAAGCCATTTTTATATTTTTAAGTCATGACGTTAAAAAAAAAAAAAAAAAGTAATAATTTACCTAAAATTCTAGGAATTTAACAACAAATATTAAACATAATTACAAGTGTAATATATTCACTTAGCAGTCCTTGATAGACGCAAAAAATGGGGTTCTTTTGCTGCCCCCTCATAATGTTATAAAAGTGATCGTTTTATAAAATTTGTGCATGCAATGATTAGCTACATTTGGTTCAATGAAAAACTATGAACTTGATAATAAACATTTAAATGACTAATAAAATAAAAGGTGTTACATGAGGTTTTTTTTTTTTCTCAAATAAAAAAAAGAACTTTCACAAAATTACTATGTTTTTTGCTAAAATGAAAAAAAAAAAAAAAAAAAAATCACAAAAATGGACCCCAAAAATTAAAACTTTGATCGACTCCTGTAATAATTCAAGGCTGTGATAACTTCATTTTGTATTTCTTTATTAAATAAGTTTTAAAACATGAATAACATATGTCACTATTAATATTAAAACAAAAATTTTGAAAATAGATTTTTTGCATACTTTTTTACTTTACAATTATAAAAATGTATAATTAATTGCAACATGATAATCGTACATGGAAGGGTAAAAATACCTTGTTTTTGTTACTAGTTTTAATTTTACACAAAATAACTTAATAATAAAAAATTTAATTCAAAATTATGATAAAACGCTGAGTAGAATGAAATAAGAGTTATGTTACTTTTACTCCCACATTTAGACCAAAGCAAACATTAAGAATATGAAGATCATTTAGTTTTTAATTAATTACTATTATTTTGTAATAAGTTTTCTTTTAGTGTTAAACTGTTCTCTTTTGAAATAAAACTTAAAATTAAAACCCAATAGTGTTATTCTAGGTTTAATACACAAAACCCAATTACCCCCCCCCCCCCAAAAAAAAAAATAAATAAAAAAAAAAAAATAAATAAATAAATAAAACCTGCCCGGACTTTTTTTTTTTTTAACTCTGTATGAAATATAACTGAATAATGGAAAATAATTTTTAAAATGCATTATAAAAAGTTGAGAAAGCACAATGCTTCAGACAAAGCTTTTCATCATGTATTTTGAAACTTTTTACACTTTACTTTTACTTTTGGGACCGACCATCTTTTATAAAATGAAGATAATCATGAATGCTTAAATTTTAAGATTAAGAACAAATATATTTCTTACAGTCTACTCTCAAAAATCTACAACTCCAAAATCTTCATATCATTTATACAAAATAAACAAACATTGTCACAATTAATTTGTTAATTAGTGGATCTATGAAAAGGAAATTCATTAGTTGGTTTAGAAGATAAAACAAATATTAACTGCATGACTTGTTCTGATAATTTACCAATTACTTAGTTTATTACAGAGGAAGAAATAAGTGGAATTATGCAATCATTAAACAATAAATCAGATAGCATGTAAACACTTTTTTTGAATGAGCTGAAAGTATGTACATGTGTTATAAGTCACCATAGCATGAACTCTATTGATTTTAGTGAATCTAGCACTTATAGTTTTTTTACAGAGACAAAAAGAAAAATTCTTTATCATTATAGCCTAAGGGCCCACATTTTTTAAAGTGTGACAGTATCTAAATGCCTTATTTGATTGAGCTGAAAATTTATAAACTTGTTATAAGTTACTGTTGCTCAAACACCTGAATATCTCTTCTGTATAATACATATAATCAGTGTTTGAAATAAGAATTTTGAAACTAGGCGTCAAAATAAAACCTGGATTAAATTTTTTGGTCGCCCAAATTAAAAATCTAGGTGCCATCTATAATTAAATATGTATATAAAATAATAATAATAATAATAATAATAATAATAAAGCATCAACTTGTAAATAATATATGCAAGATTATATAAAAAATATTTATGTAATGAATGTAATTACATTGACAATACTAAACGTACATATTTAAAATCACAAATTCATTCTTCGTCTAGAAGATACATCATTCCACCACAATTGAATAGCATTTTCTGGGCAGAAATCTTCAAATTTAGGGCTGTTTAATTTAATCATTAACAAATCGTCAACTACTTTCATAGAGAAATGATTTCTTAAATCAGTTTTTATTAGGTTCAAATTAGGTTTTTATTAGGTTAGGTGAAATAGACTTGTTTACTGTCTCATGGGATTGGGAAAATTATTAGATATGATGAGAAAAAAATCCAGGTGTCAAATATGGCACCTATGATTGGAATTCTAGGCGTCAAAATGAAAAAACTGGTCACAAAATACGACTAACGACCGCTTATTTCTAACCCTGCATATAATATGTCACCA
This sequence comes from Salticus scenicus, assembly GCA_963930645.1. Lineage (NCBI taxonomy): Eukaryota > Metazoa > Arthropoda > Arachnida > Araneae > Salticidae > Salticus > Salticus scenicus. The sequence continues at coordinate 189,941,374 of OZ005658.1, forward strand.
TTGCACGAACTGTATAAATTTTGGTGGTTTCTATCACTTATAGATTTTTATAGAGACACAATGAAAATTTCTTTATAATTATGATCAATGGGCCAAAATCATTTAAAGGATAATAGCATTCAATTAAACAACATACTGTATAGAGAAAAATACTCAAACATCTTATAATTTTATCTTTTGTTTATTTAAAGACTTTATTTATACAACTATTAATTACTCAATGTTTGGAAAGTCGAGTGGAGTTACTCCAGATTTTTTTAGTAGCAGCATCATGCCCTTTTTTAAGCCTGGGAAAAACTCTGAGATTAGAGTTTTAACATTTAATAATTTTATCTTAATTATAAACAGTTCTTAAAATCACTGAAAGCATTTTTCTATTATTATAAAGGCAGCAGTATCCCTGCATATTCTATGAATCCATGATATTTTAGACAATATCAGCAGAACATATAATGTTTCTTAAATTTAAAAAATCCCGATATAGATACACTAGATAAGAAAACTCCATATATTTCTTGAATTTAAATTGAAATTACATTATATAATGAATTAACAGTTTTGTTTCATTTCATAAGAAACTGACAATAAAAGAGGTTTAAGAACTGAGAATAAATTAATGAAGTTTGAATTGCAGATAATACTTAAGAAATGGAGCTTTAATATTTGGGCAGGACTATTAATTATACTTCACCTTCACATATTATTAAAAACTAGCAAATCCATGCAAAATTTTCACACTTTGTTGCTTTTCTTATTTACCTTTAAAATTTGAAAGTCTTAAACCAATTTCTCCACCCAATTTTAGCTTTAATTTATCAAAGTCAATTATTATCAAGACCAAATTAATATTGTGCAATAGTGAAACCACAATCATTCAAAGAAAGGTTTCAAAATAAATTAATGTTTTCTCTAGGCAGTACAGGTTTAGCATAGGTCCCACATAACGGCATTTAAATTTTTTTCACTATGTTGGCGATAACTTTATTTATTTATTTTGGCATTTTTTATTTTTTTTCTAATTCTTATTTTAATTATATTTTTTATTATTGCATTTTTCAGTCAATTTATGAAATTAATTTATATTCTGTTTATATTTTTTAAGTAATGCTAGGTTTAAAATAATGCTTGCAAAGATCCTGAAGAGGCAACTTTAAAAAAAAACATTTTTCTATAAAATAATCTCATGAGATAAATGTCGTTATTTTTCCTTATTAGATCACTGAACTGAGTCCGTGTGCTTAAATATTGTTCATTTATAAATATTTTTTATCCTCGTGTGTTTTATTAATTACATCACTATCATATCGTTTTGAAAAAAATATATAAAGTAATCATAACTGCTCCACGTTAGCGAAATATTATATAGATGTTAACACATTTTATGGTAAATTTATAGCAAACAAAAATTTAAGAATTAAGAAAAAAGAAATTACTTTATAATATTCATGAGGTTCGGGTTCATAACCTTCAGGGATTTCAGTTAACGTAGCAGGCCCAATAAAGATGTTACAATACAATATTAGAAGCCCTAGTGGTATTACAGCAATGCTTACATAGAAATGCAAGTCATCTTTGAATTTAGTATACTGGAATCTTGATGGAGTTATGTTAAAAATACGTTTTTCACCACCACTCATGTTACGAACAGCTAGAAAAAAAAAAAATAATAATAATAATGTTATTGCGTAGTAATGAAGACAGATTATTGTTATATTATCATACCTGGTAATTTATTCCAAAGTACTGTTAGACCTGCCTTTTTTTCATACCACTTTGCTTATAGAGAAATTTTCCTCAATATATAATTATGGTGAATGTAAAGAAAAATGCTTTTTAAAAATAATGGCATGAAAAAAGAGCATGTACTGGAATAAAATTATAAATGTAACCAGGTATGCATTTATAAAGAATTAATTTTAAATTATTGCAGTAATTAGAAGCCATTAAAAAATAAATAAATAAATAAAAGAATTGTGCAAAAGTTGTTACATTTTCAGACAAACTAAACCTACGCATGCTTTTTACATTTTACTTTCTGCTATATTCTTTGGCAAAAAAAAAAAAAAAAAAAAAAAAAAGTTGTGTAAAAATGTTTTATTTTTAGCTTTTGATGGTTTCATACATTTTAAAAGATCCTGAATATGATTTGACCATTTTGGGATGATGCTTGTCTGTAAATCTGTGTGTACTGTAAGTGACAAATAGTTTGTGGTAGCACTAGATCAAGGATCAAGAACTAAATGCAAAAATTACATAAACTTTACATTTAGTTGCACCTTGACATAAAGTGGAGTCTACTAACTTCTGATGCATATCACTCAACAGGGATAGAATACACAAAATTCGTGGTGGAGAAAAGAAAAAAAAAATTAACGTACAACAATCACAACAAAATTTAAAAAATTGATAACACAGTAATAAGTGTTTGCTTGCTATAACCTTTGCTTACAGAAAACCTAGTAAAAAATATCACTAGATATTCCAATCTCCTTGTGCATGATAGAAAAGCATAAAAATTAACAATACAGCAAATCAGTATGAGTATTTGCATACTGTGGGCATCGCTCAGAGAAAAACAAAAGGAAAACATCATTAGATATCCCAATCTTGTGTGTGAATGAAAAAATGGGGTGGAAGGGTCGACAATACAGCAATTGGTGTGCATATTTTGTGAGCTTTACTCAAAAGAAAAAGAAAATAAAATAAAAACATGTTACTGGATATTATAACAAAGCATTATAAAACTGGATTTAACAGTAATAAGTACGAAACTTTGAATAGACACCATAAAATACAAGAACTCACAACAATTGTTTTGGATCGAAAGATGTCACAACCCATCGTCAGGCAACCAAAGTAGGTAGGCACGAGTGCTGCACAAAGGTTGTGTCTTCTTTTGACCCGAAACAATTGTTGTGAGTTCTTATATTTTAAGGTGTTTATTCAAAAGTTTTGTACTTATTACATTACTCGATACCTGAATCTAGTTATGCATAAATCACACTAAAATCTGAAAATCAATAACACAGTAATTGGTACTCACATATTAAAAAATAAATAAATAAAAAATACTGAAAACTATAAATTTGACTTATGAATCACAAAAGCATACAATGTGGTCAAGTACAATAATGCATCGGACAGGTACAATCAGGGTTAGAAAAATCCCAGCCCAATGGGTTTTTCCGGGTTTTATTGGGTTTTTTTAGAGTTTTTTTTGGGGTTTTATCAGGGTTTTTTTAGAGTATTTTCGGGTTTTATCAGAGTTTTCAAGAACATTTTCTTTCTTGCCGTTTTTAAACATTAATATATCATTCATAATAGGAAAATTTAAAAAATAAATTTTAATTATTCATTAAAATCAAAATTTTAAAAATTTAATTTTAAAATATCTAGTCTTTTTATGATTAAGTTAAAGAATTTTTTTTTAATTAAACAATTGTACTTTAATTATCTAAAATTCTGCCCTTTACAACAAAAACAGATTTTAATAACTATTTAGTGTTGCTTCATTAATTTTTTTTGTACTGAATAGATTTCCATAAAATAATTTTAATTATTGTTTCTTATACATTACTTAACAGTGTTGCACTGTTAAAAGTTTTCAGAAATTTTTTAAAATTTGATTTTTATTTATTTATATTTTGCATTCCTCAAGTCCCCAAATTTTCTTTACAAACAACTCTTTTTTCTTGCTGTTATATTTTTATGTATAATTTCTTATTGTATTTTAATAAGATAAAATTTTAATTTTTTTTTTCATGTGGAATTTTTCAGTTTTTATTTTTTATAAAGCAGTTTGAGCACTTCCAGTATTTCAGAAAATTCTTTGTTCATGTTCTAATAATGTATATAATATTTGTTTTATATTTATATGCTCATTGTAAGTTAGATAAAAATGTAATTTTAAATAAGGATTTTGAAAAAATCCACTTGGGTTTTTTCGGGTTGGGCAAAATTAAGCCAACCCTGGGTACAATACAATAGTGCATAAATGTCATTATATTTAAATAACAACAAATGCTATATCTTCTAATTACTATTATTATTTTATATATAAAGCCAATATTTCTTTTATTATGCATGGCAAAAAAAAAAAAAAAAAAAAAAAAAAGGTAGAAATTAGTTGATTTATTTTCAGAATAATTAATACAGTATAGGACCCATTATCCGGAATTCCAAAATCCAGTAGACCCGAAATCCAAAATCATTTTAGAATTTTTTTTTTTTTTTTATTATTATTAAAATACATTTTATATCTAAAATTAGAAAATAATAATAATCGCCTTAAAATGAATTATTGTGTGTTTTATTAGGTAGTTTAGAAATCAAAGCGGAATTTCTTTTTTTTTTTTTTCAGATGGTCAGAGATGTTTGTGGTCCAGGAAAATCCTGGAATTTACAGAAAGCCACATAAAAAAAAAAAAATATTCTAATTTATTTGAAGATAGATTTCTGGTGATTTTTAACTTCTCATTAAGACCTTAAAAAAAAAAAAAAAGGAAATTTTTAAAGAAAAATCATTTTTATTTTTAGCATTCTGCTCTTATGATTGAGACAGTATTCATGTTTAACAGCATTGATAAAGAAGCAACCATTCCGCTCATGCAGGGGTCGATCCAGGCAAAATTTGGGTCCCTTTTGCGGCCCCTTCACAAAATTCCCCATAGTAAAAAGGGACCCTTCACAAAATTCAAAGTCATAAAAAGGGACCCTTCACAAAATTTAAATTCATAAAAAGGGACCCTTCACAAAATTCAAATCCATGAAAAGGGACCCTTCACAAAATTCAAATTCATAAAATGAGTCCCTTCACAAGATTTTTTTTAATAAAAATGATACTTTTATTAGATGTTTTCATGTTTTCAGTATTATTTTTAATTAATGCCTTAATTTGGCTCAACGAAACTATTAACCTGATATTAAACATTGCATAAAATGATTGTAAAAACGAAAAATTTTGCACAGTATTTTACTTTTTCACAAAAATATTTTATATTTCACAAAAATAAATAAAAATTTCACAAAAATATTTTGTTTTTCACAAAAAAGGGACCCAAAAATTAAAACCTGGATCGACCCCTGGCTCATGGCAAGTGGCAGTAATGTACATGTTTGTATATATATATACACATTATAGTTATTTTTTTACTTCCTGCTAAATTTAATAGAAGAAAGTATCAAATTAGCAAAAATTCTCAACTTCCAGATTTTGATTTATTTGCATGTTTTAAGAGCTCTAGAATATAATTTGAATATATATTTTTTAAATGTCTGTCTGTGTGTGAAGTAGTTGCTCCTAGAAGTAAATTAGTACCTGTCAATTACTGAGTTATGTTTTATAAATAAGGGAAAGCAATAATGGGAAAAGGACCCAAAATCCAGAAAATTCCGAAATCCGGAATGCTTCTGGTCCCGTGGGTTCCAGATAATGGGTCCTATACTGTACTTTAAAACTATCTCATTAGCTTCTACTATCCCCTATACCATTAACTATCATCTACAACTCTGTTTTACAGAATAATTCCAAACTTTCAGATAAAAGGAAAAATTTGAAGAATGTAAATTAAATTTGTTTTCTACAATCAAACTTGTTTTAAAAAAAAAATCATTAGATCAACCTTTTTCAAAAGTGAAAGATGCCAAAAAAAAAAAAAAAAAAAAATTATTTCTGATGCTTTTTGATAATTAAAGAAAGAGAGAAAAAAAAAAAAAAAAATCTTTGAGTTTATATCATTTATAACATTTAATTTTATGTACTGAAGTTTGAAATCCTGCAAAATTTTTTCCTGAATTTTACAGCCTTGGATTTGTTTTCTATAACTGAACTTGTTTTTTTTTTTTTTTAAAAAAGTTCATTAGATTAACCTTTTTCAAAAGTGAAAGAGTCAAAAAAAAAAAAAATATATATATATATATATATTTCTGATACTTTTTGATAATTAAAGAAAGAGAATTTTCTTTTTCCGAGTTTATATCATTTAATTTTATGTACTGAAGTTTGAAACCCTTCGAAATGTTTTCCTGGATTTACAGCCTTGGATTCCTGAAGTAGCTTAAGTTTTTATTACAGTTTTAAATGTTTGTTTTATTAATATTAAATGTGCTTAATTCATTTCAGTGAATTTCAAAATAAGTGCAAAAAATAAAATTATTTATTTTCTTAAAATGTACCTTTGCTATGTTTTGTAATGGTTCAGAGTATCGATTCGTGATGCGATTCACAGTATCAACTCATTCTCGTGAGAAGTACATGGGAAACAGCAATAGGTGCCTTATAGTAAAGTTGTTCCAAAAAATTATATATTTTAAAATTTATTTAGGTGTGTCTTTTTTGTTTAATGTATTTAAATTTTAAATATAAAAAAAGCATGGAACAGCTTTACTATAAGGCACCCATTGCTATATTAACATTAGATATATTAAACGTTGCTAAAAAATCATGCATAAAAAGTGGAAGATCGTTGAATGAAACAGAACCCGAAAAAGCTTAGCGAATTTCAGAAAACAAATATAGTTTCTAAGCACTAAAACAATGTTTGTGAAAGAAGCAGCTGATAGAAGTTAACTCAAAAATAATTAGAAATAGAAGATAAAAGAACGATTGAGTTTGACATTAAAGTTTGGAATTAATGAATTGCGGTAAATAACGAAGCCGTCAATAAAAATGATAATAATATTATAACAAATTACTGTTGATAAGGATTAAATACTTTAAGAAACATAGTATTTACAACTCAATTTGTTCAGTATATAAAATTTAATAAAAAAGAAAAAAAAGACCACTTAGCAAACTATTGCACAGAATTAATAACAAGGTCATAGATATTTTATTGGATGAGCGTAACAACCTTGTTTAAATGCATTTTGGTTGGAACAAAAGGCTTTAATAATAGACGATCTGCTAATTAAATTATGTAAAGCATTTACTCTGCACAAGGTACTTAAAACAGTCATTTTGAATAAAATTTAATTTTTATCCGAACGACTAAGACACGGACACACGGGGACAACAAAAACAATAACACAGAATCACTGTTGCCAATCCCTGAGTACGAAAATGACAATACAGCAACATGGAAGTGCAGTTGACAAGAAAACTAATGATATTTTCTTCAATGAGCCGCAGTCACGGATTAAGACTATCTGTTCCGTCAGGTTTTATAAATTTCATAAGAAAGAGGATAAAATATTTCTTACCTGACAGGTCTTGTTCTTTTTCGCCGGCTTATTCTAAGTAATCACAAAGTAGTCGAAATAAACACAGCTCAAGTTTCACGACACAAACGTTTAATTAGACGCACTATTTACATTTATAATACATAATTGTTTCATTAATATCTGCAGCTATCACAATATTTAATATTAGCTGTCGAGCGTCAGAACGCTCTTTCATATCCTTACGGATTCACCTCGGAGGAAGGATAAGAATGGAGACGGCGAGAGCCGGTTTTCAATGGAGAAAGAGTGAAGTAACTGTATCAGGTCCCTTTAACTCGTGTCCCTTTAACTGTGCACCCAAAACATTCGCTTAAATTCTATTGCCGTTATTGTTAAGCGTACGAAAAAACGGTATAAATCACGGTTTATTCTTCAAAAATACTGAGAAATACTTTTTGTTTAGTGTATCAATCTTTTTTTTTTTACTTTCTCTTACCCATAAATATTGTTTTTGGGTCACAATTTCGAACGCGAGTTTTTGTTATATATACATGTTCTGAGGTCCCCTGAATACGAAAATCATGTTTTTAGCAAATGGTCTGTGTGTATGTCTATGTGTGTGTGTCTGTGTGTGTGTGTGTGTGTGTGTCTGTCTGTCTGTCTGTTATCAGCATATCTCAAAAACAAATTATGGCAGAAAGTTCAAACTTGGTATTCTAAATTTGTATCATATAAGGATGCTACACTAAACTTTTCGTTAAGATCAAGCAAATGGTTCGTGTACCAGGACGCTCAAAAGTATTCAAATACGTCTATGGGGGAAATTGCAGGTAAGTAGAGTTTAACATCTATAGCCTGCACAAACCAAATGAAACAAATATATATTTTTTGTAATAGAGATAGTCAACAGGGGAAAAAATATTGTGTATGCAGGAGCCTCGCCTCCCCCCTGGGGGGGGGAGAAGTCCCCCCTCGAGGGGAGTAAATTTTCATGAGGGGTATCTTTCAAAAGAGCTCGCCAGTACCTTTAAAACGAATGGTTGAACCATTGATCTGCGATAATTTAAAATAAAGTTATCGATTTTTTTTACTTTAAACATTTTTTTTTTTTTTTTTTTTAAATATTGGGAATAAAATGGACTTTTATATATATATATATATATATATATATATATGGTGTTATACTACTTCTCTAATAAGGAAATGGTCTGCATTGTCATAAAAGATAATTTTTTTAAATAATAATTTTAATAAATTATTTTTTAAAAACAGAATTATTTTTTAATAACCAAATTAAATTCTATATAAATGTAGGTGCATTAATGAAACGGCGGGTTGAGGGGGGCGGTAGCCCCCCTCACACAGAACTAATTATCATATAAAACTTTCCCTAAGCCTAATTTGAATTGTTTAACACAGGTTTACATAACAGTACTCGTTATCTTACCTCTTAATCTCCAACCTGTATTGATAGTATTAAATTTCAGGATAAGAGAAAGTCGTGTGAGTGACACACCAGATTATTGTAAATTTTATTTATAATGAAATAAAAGCAGGAGCATTTCATCGTTAAATATTCTTTTCCTTTTTCATGCTGTAAAATTACACAACACAGCGGCCTGGAAAAACTTTCTTATTTAAAGTTAAATATCACATTGAAAAAGCTAAAAACTTATAAGAAATATAGTGTTTAAGATTATGTTAAATTGGCGAGAACATAGGTTGCTTTCTATTTGAAACTGTGATAGTGATAAAAAATAATGATTTTTATTATTTTCTTCTATAAGAAAGTATTGAATTCGTGAAAATTTTTGATATATTTACACGTTTTGTAAAGCCTTGAAAATGATGTGACCATTTTTAAAAATGCAAGTCTGACTGTGTATCGTGTATGTGTTATCAAATATTGTGGGTGCTGTATCTCATTAAGTAATGGGCAAAATTCCACAAAACTATATATTTAGTTAAATCTTAATATGAATTGGTACTGATTATATTTCGGAGTAAATCGCCCATCAGGTGGCGCTACTATGCATATATGTATGTGTCATCAAAATTTGTGATTGCTGTATCTCATTAAGTAATGGGCGGAATTCCACAAAACTTTATATTTTGTTAAATCTTCATATGAATTGGTACTGATTATATTTCGGAGTAAATCGCCCATCAGGTGGCGCTACTATGCATATTACTCCCATTTAAGATAAAGCTATATTTCATCTTCTGTTGTGTATAATTTCGTAAAATTTTATATTTAATTGGGTCTTAATGGGATTTTAACGAGATAACACTTTGTAGTAAATTTCCCAACAGGTGGCGCTGCTATGCTGTGAGGCTTATTAAATGTAAGTGTAAAATTTGCAATATTGATTTTAATTATCTCAAAATAACTTTAAATGTTCGGGTTTTGTAAATAATGCTTTTGTAATTAAAAATATTTACACAGTCATTATGAGTGTATTTTCAGCAAGATAGCAAAATTAAAAACTAAATTCTGATCCTCATTATATGAAATTTAATGAAAATTTAATTTAAAATTGTTATGAACAATTTATTTGTTCTTTCCTTAATAAAGCAAAATCTGCTACAAATGTAAGGCGATATTTTCTTTGTCCTATTTTTGGGATTTGAAATTAATTCTTTAATATACATAATCTCAATATTTTATTTGAAAGATGGGGTATTTATTTAAAGAATATTACTATTTTTAGAAAATCTTATGTAAATATTCATATATTTTCTTTTTTATCAATTATATATTTATATAAATTTTGTCTATATTGTTTAAAATGTCAATTTTTAAAATATACTTTTTTTTTTTTTAATTAAAAGGTTGGCAAGTATGTAAAAGTCGATAAAAACCTTCTAAAATAGTTTTCTTGATCCCTGTTAGTTATAATGGTATGAAAAAATTGTTTTATTTCATATCAATTGTTTTAAACCCTTGCACTTGAATGAGTTAGTTGTGGCAATTTGTTTTCTTTTGCAATAAAAACAAACAATTTTGTTTGAATAATAAAGATAATAATAAAAAGAATTTACATTGCAAATTTTTGTAAAAAATTAGAAATGAAACTAGGCGCTTTAATATTCAATGCAAAAAATAACAACCCTCCCCCCCCCTCCCTGATGTAGATAATTGGGCCAATAATTTACCCAAGCACTAACACCATTTCTTAAATTAGTTAATTTTCTATCTAGCTATCTATCTACACATATTTATATATAAATTAAATCAATTTTGATCAATAAATCAATCAAGATAACTAATTACTTAGTTTGGCCTGTGTATGTTTCTGTGGTGATTTAATTGACTAACTATTCTTCGTTCTCATTCTTTTCTATTATTATCAAACGCATTATATAATATATATATATTTATTTACTGAAAATTAACTAATTTCAAAAATGGTATTGGTGCTTGTGTTAAGTCCAATTATCTACGACCTCGGTCTCAAAGGAGATACCACGGATTTTCTATTAATCCGTGGGAGATACCCTCCTCTGTAGGGGGTGTCTTTCTGAAGAGTCCTATCATGTATGTACTGAATTGCAGAGAAAACAATGGGAACAGCTGTGTAGATGAATACGACCTGCACTACCCAACACGTTTTTCGTAAATATTTTGAGTGCACCAATATGGCTGAACCGGTTACAGTTGGAGCTTCACTTAAACGAGCTCTCGCCCTCTCCATATCTATCCTTCCTCCGAGGGATTCACATTCCTTCTTTTTTACAACAGAAAAACAAAACTTTTCATCATCAGAAAAAAACCATGTTGCCAATCAATAAAACATAAAAATAGGCAGACGATCTCCAGTGGAAGAACAGCCCGCCTCCTGACGGCAAGAATGGGTCATCCTCCCACCTTTGATTCTGGCAATCTTGTACAAAATCAAACTAAAAAAGAGAAAAAAAGACATATTAATAAACATTACATCAAGCAAAAATGAAAAGGAACAGAGAGAAAAAAAAAAAAGGTAAATAAAAGTTCTATCAGTCAATTATAAATTCAGTCTATCTGGAGCTCTAATGGATCTACCCCTCCTGGTAAATCGTTGTTTTTCGTCAGGTATCTCAACAGATTTCTTGACATTCTTTGAAACAGTTCTAGACAGTTCAGAGGGATCAGGGCATCTTTTCGGTGTAGAACGAGTAGGTATCAAAGTTTCATTTGCAGCATACTTTGCACGAAAATCGCTAGATTCATCTGAAGAGATCTCTAACGGATAAAGTCTTTGAACTGGGCGTATCAAAAACCCATTTTCTGTCTTGATTTTTGCCACTCGAACTATTCTGTCTTTACCAGGATAAGTTTCCACAACTCTGGCTAATGGCCAGTTGATTCTTTTTTGATTATCATGACCGACGAGAACTATGTTTCCTACAGCAATTTTTTTGTCAGTCTTAGCGATACCCTTTGAATTTTTTAATTGTCCTAGATATTCAATTCTGAATCTTTTCCGTAAATCTTTCTTCAATTTTAGCAAATATCGAAGTCTTCTTTTTAAATTCACATTTTCGAAGTTATCTAGGTCAGGAAGACCAGTTTCTTTAATTCCTTGCAAAAACATGCTCGGAGTCAATGGAATTAAATCATCGGGATCCTCAGAAATAGTAGTTAATGGTCTGGAATTCATCAAACATTCGATATCACATATAATTGTGTAAAGTTCTTCAAAATCTAGAGCTGCTCGTCCTAATACTCTTCTCAAAATTTGCTTTGTACAGCCTATTAAGCGTTCCCACCAGCCACCCCACCATGGTGAAGCTGGGGGGATAAACTTCCATATTATGTTCTGTACTAGGGCTTCCTTCCGTATTTTTGCAAGTATAGGATCAGTAAATAGCTTCGAAGCTCCTGAAAAATTTGTGCCTCGATCGCTGTATATTACAGAAGGTCGACCCCTTCTCGCAACAAATCTTCGCAGGGTTTGCAAAAATGCTTCAGAGGATAATGATGTTAATAATTCAAGATGTACCGCTCTGTAAACAGCGCAGGTGTACAGCACAATCCAACATTTTTTACCATTTTTCAAGTACAAAAGTCCGGCTAAATCAACCCCGGTAATTTCAAAGATAGCAGCATCTCTGATCCTGTCTTCCGGCAAGGCGGTGATTTCAGGCTGAACAGAATTTACGGTGAAGCGTTTGCATCTTATACAACGTAAGGTAACTTGCCGTATGGACTTTCTGCACCTGAGAATCCAATATTTTTCTCGGAGATTCATTAATATTTGTACTCCTGCGTGGTTTAATTCGTTATGTTTCCATTCTATCAATTTCTGCACGATGTAATGATTTCCTGGTAAAATGATAGGCAAACGAAAGTCTGTATTATCTTTACTTCTAAGTATAAGAGACTTTACCCTTAGAAGGCCATCTTTGTCAACGGTGGGATGAAGTTTTCGTAAACGATCATCTATTCCTTTAGGAAAGTCTTCCCTTTGAACCATCTTTAACAGGATTAATTCAGCATGTTTAAGTTCTTTATTTGTAAGATCCCCAGAATTTCGTTTAGAATGATTTCGAAGATTCGAGATGAATCTGTATATCCATGCCGTAACTCTTAATAATTTCACGTAAGACGAGTATCTCTCATAAAACTTCTCAGTAGTTTCAGTACATAGAGCAGAAATGATCGACCTTTTTTTTTCTGAATTGACAATCTGTATTTCGGGTGAGATTTCTTGTCTCGGCCATTGACTCGTTGGTGTCTTCAAAAATTCCGGACCCTCCCACCAAAGGGATTTGAGTAAAGCATCAGCATTGCAACCTCTTGATGGAAGGTCAGCTGGATTTAAGTTACCCGGGACGTATCTCCAGTCGTTGGGATGACTCAAAGATCTTATTTCTCTGGTACGATTCAGCACAAATACTCCCCATGGTTCTTGATTTTTTATCCAGAACAATGCGTTCATGGAGTCAGACCAATAGAAAGTTTGAACTTGGCTGTCACAGAAGTCTCCTTTTATAGAATTCATTAATCTAACACCTAAACAACATGCTAATAATTCTAGTCTCGGTATGGAGACTGATTTCAAGGGTGCTACTCGAGCACGAGCTTGAACCAATTGACATCTCACATGAAAATTATTTTCTTCTCTGATATATATACAAGTTGCATAAGCGTGGCTTGATGCATCACAAAACACATGGAATGACACATTTGTATTTAGAGCATGATTTTCTAATATCTTTCTAGGGATTCTAATGCCTTCCGAGCATTTTAATGCATTTTCCCATTTCAGAAATTTTTTCTCGATGTCATCTGGTAGCTTGGCATCCCAGGGCAGTTTCCTACGCCAACATTCTTGCATTATGATCTTTGCAATTAAAGTGACAGGACAGAGAAACCCAATGGGGTCAAAAATCTTACTTGCTAAGGACAGGATAAATCGCTTACTTAGATTTGCATTTTCGCACTCATCAAACTTTAAACTACAGTATAGAGTATCTTCCAAAATATTCCAATTTAAGCCCAAAACTGAGACAGTCTCTGGAAAATCTTCTTCAGGAATTCCGTACACACTTGGTGGTAGACCATTACCTATCCATCCTCTAAGATCAAAACATCCCGCTGACATGATTTCTTTAGATTGTGCCATAAAATTAACTACTTCTTCTTCGGAACTGCAACTTGTAACACAGTTGTCGACATACATAGAGTTTTTAAGTTTAGAAGCAGTCTCTTGCAAATAATCTGGAACATTACTTAGGTGGAAATTTAGAGTAGCTCCTAAAAGAAATGGGCTGCAGTTTACCCCAAATACTACTCGACGATGTCTGTAAATCTTCACTTTATTAGGATCACCGCCCTCCCACCACAGAAATCTTAGAAAATCACAATCTTCTTCATTTATTCTTATTTGTAGAAATGCTTTGCGAATGTCTGATACTACCCCATACTTGTTCAAACGAAATTTATTCAAAATGTTAGGAATCAACTCCATGTAGTTTGGACCTTTAGCTAGGCAATCGTTCAAAGAGTAACTGTTCTTTTCTTTTGCAGAAGCATCGAAAACAGGACGAATGGTTGTCGTTGAATGCTCTTTTATAACTGCTCTATGAGGCAGATGATGGCAATCTATCTTCTCGAATTCATCAGTATTTACTTCTTCAATTATTTCTTCACCAAGCCACTGACAAAAAACTTCTTCATAATCTTCAATAAGACCCTTATTCTTCAGAATCCTCACAGTTGATTTTAGCCTTCGTTCAGCAATTGTTTTGTTATCTGGGAGTTCTTGGTGTCCTTCTATCCATGGTAATTTTACAACATAGCGTCCGTCATCATCTCTACTTAGAGTTTTCTCAAAATGATTTTTGGATGCTTCTTCAAGTTCTTCCTTTGACTGTTTCTCTGCAGGATCCTTAATTCCTAGGACATCTAGTTCCCACAGATCAGAAATTTTTACTTCTCTAGCTAACATCAAAGTGACTACAAGGTTTTCAGTATCTTCAGTAAACTTCTTAGTGCGTCCCATAACAGTCCAACCTAGCCTTGTTTCAATAGCGGTCAGGCCGGATTTCAGATTCTTCAGCTTTCCTGTCATTAATTTGCCAGCTACATCTGCACCTATAAGGAGCTCTATGGGGTTAAGGCAATCTTCTAAATATATCCCCGTACCTGATAAATCATCTTCACACAGTTCTTGAGTGACCGGTGGCATAGTAAAACAAATTGTAGGCTGACTCAAAACTTCAAAATTGCAACGATAAGTTTCGCTGACATCAGAAAGGTAAGCTTTGTAAACATTGTGTGTCAAAGTATTCGTGTTCGAACCACCAAATAAGGAATGCTTCAGTTTTTCTTTTCTTATTGGCTTGTATCCAATCTTTTTTGCAGTGTTTTCTAAGATGTAAGACCTTTGGGAAGCGGAATCAATAATCGCCCGAATTTTTAAAATTCTGTTTTCACCTCTTAAATTAATCACGAGTGTCTGTAGCAAAACACTGGGAGTTGATGAAACATTTGATAATGTTGTATCTTGATCGGAAGTATTCTTGTCATTTTTAACCCTTTGTGCGTGCGCAGCTGATTTCGGATCATTCTTACAGAGAAGAGTATGGTGGGGTTTCCCACAAATCGCACAGTTACATCTACTTCTTACACGAACTAGAAATGTGGTTCAATTTTAAACATTTAAAGCAGCCTCCCCGTTTCATAACATTTTGTTTTCTTTGATCATAAGTCAAGTTTGCTACTTTTCTACATTCCGCACTTAGATGTGGCTTATCGCAGAACACGCACTCTTGCTCTCGGTTTTGTTTACTTTGGGACGAGGTTAAAAGTTCCATACCTGTTGGAATAATTTTATTGTGTGTTAGAAAATTTTTAGATTTCATTGTGTTAAATTTCTTGGGTTTGTTTTCAAAACCAAATCCACTTGTCGCTAAATTAATTTTTTCTTCACCTTGAATTTCATTACGTAAAAACTGCATTAAAGTTTCTAATTTATTAAAAGATTTTTCTTCCGAACTAAGAGAAACAGAATTCAAGTGTCTTTCCCAAATACGCAAAAGATCTATTGGTAAACAAGATTCAACTAACGGGTATAACATTGAGGCATATTTATCGCTTGTTACACCAAGCATTTTTAAAGATCGTAACTGTGTTTCTAATTTATCATAAAGCTTCACAATTGGTAATTTATGTTCCTGATTTACAGTATTACTTAGCACAAGGCTTAATAATTCCCTAACATAAACTTCAATTAGTACATCTTCCCTGCCAAATCTTGTATGTAAACAATCAACCGCTTGTGAATAGTTCTCAGCTGTTACGGGAAAAGATTCTACGACTTCTCTGGCTCTAGACCCCTTTTGAGTAGATTGAAGTAGATACTGAAATTTATCTACCTCCGAAATATTTGGATCTTCATGAATTTTCTTAAATAATCCCCAAAATGATAACCAGTCCTTTAAATTACCATCAAACTTTTGTAATTCAATTTTTGGTAACTTAAAACTTCTTTTAGAATTACTTTCGTTTTCAAGTACACTTGAATTTAAATCCGAAGGTAAATTTATTCTACGTTCAAGTTTTGTTTTTAAATCAATATAAGTACTACTATAATTATCAGCACTTTCGATTTCGCTATCCAACATGGTCTGAGTACATTTTTCATCACCTTGTAAATTTTGAAGAATTTCTTTATCAAGCGTTTCAACTCTGGAATATTTTTCTTGTAACTGTGCTAAGAACCCAGCACAAGAATCGATGTCACAAGTTTCAGTTTCTAAAAGGTTTTTTACCTTTTCAGTAAATTTTGTAAAGGTACCTCGATAAGAACCGCGTAATTTAGTTGCGGCTTCCATAATTCAAATAAAGACTGATAAAATAATAAACAAACACTTCAAATCAAAGCTTCATAAAACGGGAATAAAAAATATTCCGAAATCGAAAGTAATTCTGGGAAGAAATTTTAGAATTCTAAATAATGTTTTGAGAACAAAAACATTCAATTTTCGAAACACTTTGATTCAAAATAACAATTTTCATATAAAATAATAATCTTCTTTATTAAATCAAAATATGCAAAATCAATGTAAAATCAAAATATGCATTCATAGAATATGTATTAACATTTTCTTCAACATAAACAAATTCTTCATATTGTTCCAAATATCAAATGAGCAGTTCAAAAATAAACATACATTTTATGTTTTCAAAATTATTCTCAATAATACTTACAAAAAGTATTTCAAATTTTTAATGTTATCTTCTCATAAAAATGAGATCATATTTCAATTAGAATAAATTATATTCTATTTCTATACTTTATTCATTAGAACAAATTAGAATTTATTACTTAGAACAAATTTTTCTACCGGCGTCCCTGTTCGGGCGCCATTAAATGTCCCGACAGGTTTTATAAATTTCATAAGAAAGAGGATAAAATATTTCTTACCTGACAGGTCTTGCTCTTTTTCGCCGGCTTATTCTAAGTAATCACAAAGTAGTCGAAATAAACACAGCTCAAGTTTCACGACACAAACGTTTAATTAGACGCACTATTTACATTTATAATACATAATTGTTTCATTAATATCTGCAGCTATCACAATATTTAATATTAGCTGTCGAGCGTCAGAACGCTCTTTCATATCCTTACGGATTCACATTCCTTCTTTTTTACAACAGAAAAACAAAACTTTTCATCATCAGAAAAAACCATGTTGCCAATCAATAAAACATAAAAATAGGCAGACGATCTCCAGTGGAAGAACAGCCCGCCTCCTGACGGCAAGAATGGGTCACTATCTCTTAATCCGTGGCCGCAGTAGTAGTGTAGTGCGAGCATATAGATCTATCAATTTATATAGATCTATCATTCCCATCTTAACGAGCAAAGATTTTTGATGCCGAAAATTTTTTTTGGCATCAGCCATTAGAGAGTTAAAACTCGAAAACAGTAATGGAATAGAATGGTAATGAATTTTGAAAATGCCGAAATATTGCGCGGCTTTCAAGTGTTCTAATAAATATATGAAAAGAAATGGCGTAGGTTCCATAAATAAGTTATATTTTTCAGAACAAAATTTTCTGTACTCACATTTATATTAAAAATGGATATACATTATAATTATGTTTTCCTAATCAAAGTTGTATACATTTTATATTTCATTGTAAAAATACGAATTTTGGTTATATACTTAAGATAATGCATAAAAATTTCGAAAGAAACGGCAATTGGCGGAGTTACAGATTTTCAAATGTCGTGAATCTACGTCAGCGGTCACGAAAGTTTTAAATAATTGAAATTTTGTCATCAACAATCAAAACGGCAACTTTCACTCGTTTATATATTCTAGAGTTCTATAAAGAGTCAAACAAACTAAAATTAAGGAAACAAGAAATATTTTTTAAAGTGAAGTATTGTTTCAGAAAAAGCCAGAGGGTGCGGTTTATTATCCTTTTGGAATGCAATCAAAATTTCGCGCCAGGAATGAGTTAATCTTACAAAAATAGACTTATTTGTAAACATCGAAACCTTCCTTAGAAAAAAATAAAAAACAAAACAAAACAACAAAATTAAATTAAATAAAAATTTTCAATGCTGGACTAAATTTGCATAAATTGGTCTGATAGAGTATGTCCCATATAAAACGATTTCCTATTGCCCAGAAAGAATATCCGCCGTTATGTAGTTGTCTACTGTACTTGAATTCTTAATTTTAAATGTGTAAGATCTATATTTTTAAAAGTAATAAGACGTATTAAGTTGTTTTAAATTGTTTTCCCATAATAAATTTGAATTTTACGCCGTGATTAGAATAATCGAAAATAAATAACATTGCGCTGTGTTTCAATAATATGTTTAATAATTTAAAAAAAAAAAAAATCTTCCAGTGTTTGATTTTGTATTAAATAATAATAATAATATTTTAATATTATGTTACGTCATGCGTTAAAATTTAAATAACGTTAGCTTACAAACGATACAGTAAACAAATGCAAAATGTCACAATAAAATTAAAGCAGAAAATTCGTTAGAAAAAATCTTATAAAAATAATTAAATGTTAATTATAACAATTTAAAAAAAGAAGAAGAAAAAAAAAAAAAAGAAGGATCGTTCCTTGCGTATTCCTCTTTCAAACAATAATCCATGCCTTACCGCGTTTCCTAAATCATGATATTTAACTTGAGGTGTACGAACCCTACAATATTCAAGTTAAAAAAAAAAAAAAAAAAAAAAAAAAAAAGGAACAACAGGGTTGAAATAGAATTTTTGCAGTGAGAAACTAGGAAAATTTATGAAATATTTAAGAAGAAAGACTTGACATTTGAGGATCGAGTATATTCGTTTTTGCAACGGAAGTCACACCTTTACACAATTTTTTAAAACTTTTCATTATAAAACATTTTTTTTTTTTTTTTTTACCATATTTGCAATTAAATCATTTAAATTTTGTCTTCAGCATTCGATGTAGTAAATGGCATTCATATTTATGCATACCAGGATCATATATAGAGTCAAATACGAATATGTAAACTAGTTTTCTTAATATTGTTTCCGCGATATGGAGGCGGGGCTTCATTTCTTTTGGAATTCTTTCACAAACTCTCGCCTTCATTGCGGTAATTTTATAAAAATTAGCCAATTTGTATGATAAACATCGAAATGTTGCTTTGATAGCAATTAGAATAACAAAAATATAAAATAAAATAATTTTTCGCCAAAATATATACAGATATTTACTCCCAGAGGATACAAATTATAACAAGTGACGCCCCCTAACAGCAGTACAAAATGAAATATCACTGTGACTCAAAAAATAATGTTAGGAACGAGCTGTAAATTTGGAAACCCATGTTTTTGATGATGCCCGTTCTATTCGTGCAAAAATTAACATAGGTCACAATTAATAATTTTTTCAAATATGAATTTATTAATGATTTTCATAATTCAAAAAATGTTTTTTTATCAAAAATATGCTTGGAATATGTTTTGGTCACTTCATTCTAAGGCATAAAAAAAAAAAAAAAAAAAGAATTTGAATATAATAATTTTTTTTGAAGATATGAATGAATGTTTGTCACATTCATATAACATTAGCATTCCCGTACTTGACAGCTGATAACTCCATGAAAAATTGAGCAAAATATATAAACTATACCTTTTTCCGCGATGAGTTGATCCAAAGAATTCAAATAAATTATAAAAAATGTGGGTTAAAATTGAAAAAAAAGGAAGTTGTTGCCAGTTTCAATATGTAGACGACTGCCTAAGCAAAATGTAACTACACCATTATAAACTAGACGTTATTAGAAATCAATTGGTACCAGCCGCATATTTCTACGGCAACTTACGGCGGAATTAGGTGTGGGTGCGTTTTTTTTTTTCTTTGCCGACTGTAACTGTACATCAGGAGAAGAGGTTATTGAAAGACATCAATGATGCACAGACCACCATTAATTCTTCTAATCTTACAAGAATGCGGACATTAGTAGGTCTCAGAAATACACGCTCGCAGGCGTTGCGATTCCTACGAGCGCAGAGCGATAAATCACGAATGATCATCAGCTCTAATCATCATCGAATCAATTCAGGTCAAGAATTGACCCTACTAATATCAATATAGTCTTGTATAGCAAAATTACTATCTTAAAGTTTCAATACACATAATCTGGTGTGAGATTAATCATTGTTAATGTTGCAGTCCATTATAGTATCTCGGAAATATGACTGGATAATTTTGTGTAATTTTAATTTACTGCAAATGCAACTACCAATTATCAAACATGCTTTTCTTTGTCCCAGGTAAAAAATAGTAAGTATAAAATTAAATAAATCATATACCTACATCGTTTAGTAGTTTTAAAATTGTCGGAAAATTAACAAATAATTTTGTTTTTGTCCCCTCTTAAAAAAAAAAAAAAAAAAAAGAAAGTGCATAAACTAATGTGTGATTTAAATACAATATTTTTATTGAAATAAATAAGTTAGGATATTTCTTCTGAAAAATAAGTAACAACGATTCATACAGTTTTTTCACATAGGATAAACAAAATTCCGCATTTTCGTTTGTTTTAAAATTAATTAAAAAAAAAATTCAAAATTAAATTTTTGTTTTGAATTTTTTTTTTTTAATTACATTTTATAATACAATTCTATTTTAGTTTCATTCAAAAATGACTAAAAGTTTAAATTTTATAGTTCATTCTTCGATATCTCTGTATGCATATATTTTAATTGTAATATACTATTCCAACTACATTATATTGTTATAATTCAAATATAAATACTGTTTTAAAATATATTTTATTTTTATAAATAAATTCATGAAGGAAGATATAAATAAATTAATGAAATTAAAATTAAAGTGTACTGGAAGAGCAGATTTGTAGTTTCATGTTAGACTAGTTATCTTTTCTGAGTAGTGCGACGGAAATATTACAGATTTCTTATATCACCTAGATTTTTACACTCTTTGAACAATGATTACGTATAGAACTACACTCACACATAAATCTCAGAGGAGTGATGATTAAAAATATCCATTTTAAAGGCATTCGGGAAAAAAAAAAAAAAAAAAAAAAAAAACTACATAGAACAAACGTTTGTAATCTCGGACTTCATTTTCAATCAATTTCGAATAACTATTTAAACTAGTTACGCACAAAAATTACGAAAGTCTTCGTCTTTTATTCATAATTTTCCATGTACGCTGACCATACCCATTCAATACTATACTTTTAATTTAAATGCAGTAGTACAGTCAAATTAGACCAAAAACCACCAAATAAGGGAAAAAATTTATAAAGTTTTGAAACTTTGGAATACCATTCCTGGGGGCTCTAGTAATGCAAAACAAAAAAGTTTCCCCTTCCTGAGAGGGAACTTCCCCCCATTCCCCCTCTAGACCATATAGCTCTTTCAGATTAGGAAAAACACATATAATAATTTGTAAACGCTTGAAATTTTAGGATAACATTCATGAAGAGTCTAGTAATGGACAAATAAAAAACATTTTCCTACCTGTGGGTATGTCCCCCCCCTCCCCTTTCCCCCCCAATTGTTTAGCTCCTTCAATTTTTTTTTAAAATGAGTGACTAAAGGATTATATTACAGGAATAAATGTTTATAAATTTTTGAATTAATACTCTTGAGGATTCTGGAAATGGAAAACAGAAAAGCTTCCTTTCCTGGGGGATCTTCACCCCCCCCCCCAAAAGAAAAGCAACAACAACAAACAAACAGTGTAAGCTCTTTCAGATTTAAAAACAAAAAAACACAGAGTAAATAATTTATAAACGTTTCAAACATTGAGATAACACTCATGAATAGACTATTATTAAAAAAGAAGACAACTCCTTTACCTGAGTAAGCACCCCCCCCCCTTTCCCCATAAACATACAGTTCCTTCATATTATGAAAAATAGGAAACTCTGAAGGATTAAAGGAATTTATTACAGAGGTATATATTTATAATGTTCTGAAATTTTGAAATTGTGCTCTCGAGAGCTCTAGCAATGGAAAAACAAAAATTCCACGCCCTTCTTCATCCGTGGGCGGAGGATACCTCTTTCCTCCCGAATTTGTATAACTTTTTCAGATTAAGAAAAACCGAGAAAATAATTTACAATGTTTTAAAATTTTAGATAGCACTTATGAATTGACTAGCAATGAAAATTAGAATAGGTCTCCCTACTTGGGGGGGGGGGGGGGGAAGGGGGAAGCTCCCCCTTTTTCTTAAAAATCCCGTTTTCCTCGTTTCGATCTAAAGAAATCCACCCGCAATTGTAACTTTTCATTTTTTCATTTTTTACACAAAATCGTTAAGTTTACTATGCAAATTATAACAAGTGACGCCCCCCTAACAGCAGTAAAAAATGAAATATCACTGTGACTCAAAAAATAATGTTAAGAACGAGCTGTAAATTTGGAAACCCATGTTTTTGGTGATGCTCGTTCTATTCGTGCAAAAATTAACATAGGTCACAATTCATAACTTTTTCAATTATGAATTTATTAATAATTTTCATAATTCAAAAAATGTTTTTTTATCAAAAATATGCTTGGAATATGTTTGGGTCACTTCATTCTAAGGCATAAAAAAAAAAAAAAAAAAAAAAAAAAAAAAACAGAATTTGAATATAATAATTTTTTGGGAAGATATGAATGAATGTCTGTCACATTCATTTAACATTAGCATTCCCATACTTTGACAGCTTATAACTCCATGAAAAATTGAGCAAAATATATAAACTATACCTTTTTCCGCGATGAGTTGATCCAAAGAATTCAAATAAATTATAGAAAAGGGGGGTTACCATTGAAAGAAAAAATGAAGTTGATGCCAGTTTTAATATGTACACGACTCCTTTGTGTCAGGTAAAAAATAGTAAGTATAAAATTTACTGAATCATATACCTACATCGGTTAGTAGTTTTAAAATTGTCGGAAAATTAACGAATAATTTTGTTTTTGTTCCTTCTTAAAAAAAAAAAAAAAAAAAAAAAAAAAAAAAAAATAATAATAATAATAATAATAATAAATATATAAAAATAGTGCATAAACTAATGTGCGATTTAAATAACAATATTTTTATTGAAATAAATAAGTTAGGATATTTCTTCTGAAAAATAAGTAAGTACGATTGATACAGTTTTTTCAGATAGGATAAAAAAATTCCGCATTTTCGTTTGTTAAAAAAAAAAAAAAAAAAAAAAAAAATCAAAATTAAATTTTTGTATAGTATTTTTTTTTAATTAAATTTTATAATACAATTCTATTTTAGTTTCATACAAAAATGACTGAGGGTTTAAATTTTATAGTTTATTCTTCGATATTTATGTATGCATATATTTTAATTGTAATATACTACTCCAACTACATTATATTGTTATAATTCACATATAAATACTGTTTTAAAATATATTTTATTTTTATAAATAAATTCATGAAGGACGATATAAATAAATTAATGAAATTTAAATTAAAGTGTATTGGAAGAGCAGATTCGTAGTTTCATGTTAGACTAGTTATCTTTTCTGAGTAGTGCGACGGAAATATTACAGATTTCTTATAGCACCTAGATTTTTACACTCTTTGAACAATGATTACGTATAGAACTACACTCACACATGAATCTCAGAGGAGTGACGATTAAAAATAACCATTTTAAATGCATTCGGGAAAAAAAAAAAAAACTACACAGAACAAACATTTGTAAACTCGGGACTTCATTTTCAATCAATTCCGAATAACTATTTAAACTAGTTACGCACAAAAATTACGAAAAATTAATTACTTTTATTAATAATTTTCCATTTAACCCTGACCACGCCCATTCAATACTATACTTTTAATTTAAATGCAGTTGCACAGTCAAATTAGACCAAAAAACACCAAATAAGGGAAAAAATTTATAAAGTTTTGAAACTTTGGAATAACATTCCTGGGGGCTCTAGTAATGCAAAACAAAAAAGTTTCCCCTTCCTGGGGGGAACTTCCTCCCATTCCCCCCTTTTCCCCCTCTAGACCATATAGCTCTTTCAGATTAGGAAAAACAGATATAATAATTTGCAAACGCTAGAAATTTTAGGATAACATTCATGAAGAGTCTAGTAATGGACAAATAAAAAACATTTTCCTCCCTGTTGGTATGTTACCACCCCCCCTCCCCTTTCTCCCCAAAATTGTTTACCTCCTTCAATTTTTTTTTTTTTTAAATGAGGGACTATAAAGGATTATATTACAGGAATAAATATTTATAAAGTTACACATTTTTGAATTAATACTCTTGAGGATTCTGGAAATGGAAAACAGAAAAGCTTCCTTTCCTGGGGGATCTTTACGGGACTGCATGGATACCCTCGTATCTGGGACAGTCGATGATGGGGCGCGCTTGCGTGTCACCTGTCTTTCCTGGGGGATCTTCCCCCTCTATCCCCCCCCCCAAAAAAAAACAACAACAACAACAAACAAACAGTGTGAGCTCTTTCAGATAAAAAAAAAAAAAAAAAAAAAAAAAAAGAAACAGAGTAAATAATTTATAAACGTTTGAAACATTCAGATAACACTCATGAATAGACTATTATTAAAAAAGAAGACATCTCCTTTCCCTGAGTAAGCACCTCCCCCTCCCCCACCCCCACTTTCCCCTAAAACATACAGTTCCTTCATATTATGAAAAATAGGAAACTCTAAAGGATTAAAGGAATTTATTACAGAGGTATATATATTTATAATGTTCTGAAATTTTGAAATTGTGCTCTCGAGAGCTCTAGCAATGGAAAAACAAAAATTCCACGCCCCTCTTCATCCATGGGCGGAGGATACTCCTTTCCTCCCGAATTTGTATAACTTTTTCAGATTAAGAAAAACCGAGAAAATAATTTACAATGTTTTAAAATTTTAGGATAGCACTTATGAATTGACTAGCAATGAAAAATAGAATAGGTCTCCCTACTTAAGGGGGGGGGGGGAGCTACCCAATTTTTTCCTCAAAATCCCGTTTTCCTCTTTTCGATCTAAGGAAATCCACCCGCAATTGTAACTTTTCATTTTTTCATTTTTTACACAAAATCGTTAAGTTTACTATAAAAAAAATAATTCTTTTTTAAGACCTTATATATATATATATATATATATATATATATACGATCAATCTTTTCGGAGTAATTGGCAACAGAGAAAAAAAATTGGGTTCCTGATATTGGTATGTTTTATATATTTTGTACAGATGAGAATAACGCACGTATGCTAATCTCTCTTCTTTCAACTTGGTCAGATACAAAGAACGGGTTTAAAATATTTTGAATTTGCTCAACGCTTAGAAATTTCTGGTATCGAAGCAAGCATGGTAAAAGATGACGCAGATGCTTTGATAGTTGGGAAAGCAATTGATACATCTTATTTGAACAAGCAAGTGGTTATTGTTGGACAAGATGTGGATCTTATTGTTTTACTGATAGCACTTGACTTGCCCCAGAAGATAAAGACATTCTATTCATGAAAGAAGAAAAGGGAACAAAGTTCATCTGTTATTAAAAATGTCGAGGATTCTATTATATTTCTTCACGCAATGAGTGGTTGCGACACCACTTCGGCCATGTTTGGAAAAGGGAAAGTGCAAATAGTCCAATCGTTTGACCCATCTCACCATCTCCATGATGTACCCAAAGTGTTCAACGGTCCAAGATCGATTCGTGACTCAATTGAAAAAGCTGGTGAAATATTTATTAGTGAGATGTACAGTAAAGTTATTTAAAAAAAAAAAAAAAAAAAAAAAAAAAAAAAAAAACGCATCTACAACTTATGAAATGAAATAATTGAACGATCTCAGATTTCAACGTTTTAATGAATTAGTAGGACAGGCAAGCAATGCTGTCATCCTATCGCGCTTGCCACCTACCACTGAAGCTGCATTCTCATCGGGTTTACCTGCAAGTACAGAATTGGTTGGGGAATCGCTTGGATCCAAATACTTGGGGCTGGAAAGTATCTAATTCATACTTGTCTCCTGTATAAGACAAGAGCCTGCTCCAGAAAAAATACTAAATTTGATTTCATGTGGCTGTATGCAAGGTTGTGGAAGGAAGCGCAAATGTGTAAAAGCAAATTTATTGTGTACAGGAATGTATAAAAAATGTCACGGGCAAACCTGCACCAATATAGAGCCTATTTACATGACAGAGGAGTTTGAAGTTGACTTTCATGATAAACTTGATTAATTTTTATTCGATGTTCAAACGATTTTGTAAGTAATAAATTACTGACTTACATTAAAATTATTTTATCTACATTTTACTTAATTATTGCTATATTTATTTTACCTAGTTATTACCTGAATTTCATTATTACCATTTCAATTTATTTTATTTTTTACAATTTAGTAGCTTTTAAAAACTTAAAGGAAAAATAATTTTTTGTTTATGCATAATGAAGAGAACATTTTGTACAGAATTTTTCGAGGCATATTATTATTATTATTATTATTTATAATAGTAGCTATCTTTGAAAACCAAATAATTTTGTGTTAATAATAATAATAATAATAATAATAATAATAAAAAAAAAAAAAAAAAAAAAAAAAAAGAAAGAAAGAAAGAAAGAAAAAGGAAAACTCACAGAAAATTTTGAATCAGTTTTTATGAGGGGGAAAGGGGAGTTGCAAGTCCCTCTCAAAGAGGGGACTTTCCTTTTTCCCATTGAGATACCCTATATGATTAATGTCCCAAAGTTTTAAATCTGTATGCTTCTTTCTAATTATTCTTTTTTATTTGAAGGAATTGCAATATTTTTGAGGGGGGGAGGGATCATCCTTCCTAGGGAAGGCTTTTTGTTTTCATTGAAACCTTTTCAAGTATACTATCTAAAAAATTTCAAAATTATATAAATAATTTCTATTGTCTTACTTTCAATGGATTATACGATTATGGGGCGAAGGGACAGGGAAGCTCTTGCTCCAGAAGAGTGTGAATTATTATTATTATTATTAGACCACTCAACAATTTTGTCCCCAAACTGTAAAATTCTACAAATTATTTCCACATTTGTTTTAATTTAAAAAAATTATACGATTTTTTTCTTTTTTTTTTGGGGGGGGGGGGATACTCAGAGAAGGGAACTTTTGTGTTTTCTATTATTAGATCCTTCAAGAGAGCTAAAAAACTAAAATTCTTATATAACTTATTTTCGTATTTTTCTTAATTTCAGCAAAATTGAACTATTTTTTTATTGGGGGGGGGGGGGGGGGGGGAGAGAGTTCCCACTCCTTGGTGGAATTTTTTAAAATTTTGTATCCCATTATTAAGCACCTCAAAAATGTTACACCAAAATTTCAAAACTCTATTTAACAATATTTCTTATTTTCAATAAGTTATATATATATATATATATATATATATATATATATATATATATATATATATTTGAGGGGGAAGTGGGGGGAGAAGGAAGCTCTTACCCTAGGGTGGGAAATTTTTTTGTTTTCAATTATTAAATTACTCAGGGATGTTGCACCAAAATTCCAATACTTTATAAATTAATTTTCTATTTTTTTTTTCTTTATTTAAACGAATTATACACTGTTTTTTTTTGGGGGGGGGGAGGGGGTAAGCTCCCATCCCACGGTGGGGAACTTTTTTGATTTGCATTATTAGACCCCTCAGGAATGTTATACCATAATTCTAATACTCGATAAATTAATTCCCTATTTTTTTCTTAATTTCAACAAATTATACGATTTTGGGGGGGGGGGGGGCAGGGGGGGGGGAAGCTCCCCTCCCAGAGTGGGGAACTTTTTTGTTTTGAATTACTAGACCCTTCATAAGTATAATCCCAAAGTTTCAAAACTTTATAAAAATTTTCCCTTATTTTTTCCTAGTTTGACTGTGCTACAGGGGTCGTACTCGCCGCCCTTTTTACAGGACACTCTCAGAAATGAACATTTTTAAAACTCATTGCTATCACTATTTTACACAATAATGGCTACCCTCTATAATCAAGACACATTACTATAAATATACCCAGAAATTTTCTGCAATGGTGGCAAAAAAGATGGAAATTTATTATCTCTGAGGATGTCCTGAAAAAAAAAAAGAAAAGGGCGGAAAGTACGACCCCTGTAAATGCAAAGAAAAAATCCTGTTCCATTTCAGTATCCGAATAAAAAAAGTTGTTTTCCTCCTAAAATATTTATATATATATATACATACTTGCCAACATACCAATTAATATTCCGTAGTATCATAAGAATATTACTTAAAAAATTTACTGGTGTGAGAAAAAAGGCGGGACAAACAACACTAAGAAATATTAATTAGGATGTTGGCAAGTATGTATATATGTATATAGTAACCGCCGCTTAATAAAATCACTGGTTTATAAAATCAGCCGCTTAATCTGATCAAATTGCCAGGACCGGAATCAAATCAATACAAACTACTTTTAAAGCCGCCGCTTAATAAAATCAACATCACCGGTTAATAAACTCAAAAATATCTCCTCAGCAGCTAAAAATATCATTTCTGCACACTAAAAATATTTTTTATTTGCATTGTGATTTTTTTTTTTTTTTTTAATAGAAAAAGAAATCAAAGCACGACAAACCCTTCGTTATCGCTGATTGTCGAAGATTTCACACATGCAGGACAGTTACACGCCCCATAACATATCTCCGTAATAATTTCAAGAAGCTATTCTTCAAAGTGCAGTAATAAGTTACAAATTTGATTTGAAAAGATTTTCATTATTTTTATTTATTTATTTGTTTTATTATTATTATTATTAGAAGACAATTTCTAGTTCTTATTTTGAAATTACTATAATTCATGAGGTTTAAACGGAAAGATTTTAAATTTATAAGAACAGTGCGAACTTTTGTAAAATAATGAGGATTTTCCTCTAAAGGAAAGCGCAATGAAACTTGGAATGAGTTTAATTTACTTATATCGAAGGAACAATTAATTAATTATCTATCAAAAATTAATTAATATTGTTTACTAATTCCATTATTCGTTACCATTTGAAGTTTCTTTCCAAATTCAGGGAAGTGATACCTTTTCGGCAGGCAGGGCCCGACTATACTTTTTGAAGACCCGGAGCACTAATGCTATTTGGAGACCCTCTCACCCTGCTCTAAACAGCTCACCAAAAGAACCCATTCTCAAAAACAAAAATAAATAAAAATACTACATTCTTAAAAATTTTCCTTCAATTATACCTTCTATTTCCTCATTTTATTTAGCAACCTATAACAAAATCAGTAGTTTTATGTTTTTATGTTCAATACAAATGAAAAACTGAAGCACATTGATCAGCCAATGTTTAGGAAATAAGTCACAAAATATAATAATTGTTTAAGCTCTCTAATAAAATATAAAAAGAAAAATTTAATCAATATTTTTTTTAATAGACATATAATGAAAAAAAAAAATTGTACTGTTACTTCTCAACTTTTAGAAATGAGGCCCCCTAAATTTGGAGACCCTGGACCAGTGCCCCGTGTGCCCGTGCCATAATCTGGCCCTGAGTGCAGGAACGTTCGCCGGATTTAAAAATCAGCCGCTTAATAAAATCACTTTGGCTCAGAACGAATATGATTTTAATAAGCGGCGGGAACTCTATATATATGTCTATTTGCGATATTATAAGTAATTTCTTTTCATAACGTATGTGCTAACGTTTCTAAAAAAATCAGAATCGTTAGTAGAGTGGGTGTTCTCATCTCTCTTCACAATAAAATAGTTCTAATAAAAAAATAAATAACTTAAATATTTTAAAATGATTGTATTGTCTTGGAATACAGTTTTCCGCAATATAACTATTAAAAATGAATATACTTTTAAAAAGATGAGTGGAGATTCCTGCGCAAGAATAATAAATTATAACCGTGCTGGTTTTGAGCCTGAATTAGTTTAGGAACACCCTCGCAAATCTTTGGGGGATATATATATCGCAATTTAGTAAATTCTATTATCTTTGTAAAAATTTTTACAAAGAAACATTCAACCACATATAAATTACATTATTTTCAAATAAATCTACTTTAGGTTTTTTTCTTTTCATTCCTTTCAATCTCCATCCTATCAACAGACATATATTATCATTGTGTCATAATAATAATAATAATAATAATAAAACTGTAACTATTGTAAACTAGTATAAACTAGTATAAACCCCGTCAAAAATGACGGAATGTGAAATCAATTAAGGTAGTGACTCAACGAATGATTTGCCTGCTTCGCTGGACACTATATTTAAAGGGACTAATGTGCAAGTTGCACCTGACGGGACTAATGTGCAAGTTGTACCTGACGGGACTAATGTGCAAGTTGCACCGAACGAACAAACTATTTCTTTTAATGAAAATACCTACTAACCAAGGACGATAGGTCTATTTTATATGCATGCATAAAAGCATCTATTTTTTATGGCATTTTTTATGCCCCCCTCCCCCTCAATATATATATATATATATATATATATATATATATAACAATAACTAGTAAATTGTTTGGCAATAATCATAAAATTAAATGTCCAATTTTGAAATTATTTTCATATTTTAATTAATTCTAAAATATCTAATCAAAACTTCGTTACAAATAAGGTATCAAATGAAAGGTACCATATTTGTAACGAAGTAACCTTAGGTACCTTATTTGTAACCTTATTTATTTTAACTAATTTGATAAATATGACGTCACAGTCAACTGTTTGTTTATATCAGATAAGTACATTATCATTATTGCAAGAAAATGATGTAATAACTATTCGCCCATAATTTTTATGATTGAATTTTATATTACATTTTAATTTTATCCTCCATGGGTATTTTAGAATTGCAATGGTAGTTATAAACTTTCGTATCGGTAGTTATAAACTTTCGTAAACTTTCGTTTTACATATTGAGATTAAGCGAAAAGGGCAAGCGCAAAAAATGTTCAGTTTTGAAAGATCTTTCTAATGATGTAACATTTATGTAAATTAATAATATAAATAAATAAATAAAAATACATAGCATTTCTAAGGGAAAAAAAAAGGGCTACCAAAAGTCTCTGTTTTGAAGCGGTCTAAACTGGAATCGTTCTTGACAGAAGATGGTCATTATTATTATTAATAAGTACGCTGTTAAAAAAAAAATAATAATTGTTTATAATTTTGAATGTAAAGATATTGACAGAACCGAAATTCTGTAAACTGTTCTATGACCCTTTGAATGACTGTATTCAAAATATTATTTTAAACATATGCGGATATGCGGTCAAATTAATTTTGGAGATATCGATTTATATGCTGTATAAAGTATAAAGTAAAATGAAATGTAAGTTAAAGACCTTTATTGATAATTTTCAGGATTTCAACAGGCCCGCCTTTTTTTCTTGATTTTTTTCAGGGCGACATTCTTATAATAGCTTTTCGTTTATCCCTTTAACCGGCCATTTATTTTTAGTATGGTACCTTAAAATATATTTTAGATTGAGATTGGTTTAAGAAAAGAAATCCATTTAGCTTATTAGTTAAAATTAATTACATTTTTAAACCTGTATAATGCCAGGGAAAAGTATACTCACTACCCAATTCATTAATTTCAAATGAGAAGGACGTGGTAATCTACTTTTATACGCCTACTGTTTTTAGTCTAAACACTCATTTTTCCGGTGAAATTCCTTACCACGGCCGTA